>CATKUM010000424.1:0-35547 GCA_949786405.1 Onychomys arenicola
GTCCACCACTTAAAGTACATACGTACATATACAGACAAACTCAGAACCGATCACATGGATATATGTATATATCCGTATATAGGTACGGAGCCGTTGGAAGGTACGTCTGAGTGCACGCTTTTATGTCCGCGTGTCGATCGTGTTCTGCAGCCTTTGCAAACGTCTGCACTCCCGTCGCCGTCTTGTCTGCGGCCGTCGCCACAAGCCGCTTATGTTTTTTGCAAGCCTTGCCCTTACAGGGGAGGACATCATGTATAATCGAGAGCACGTATCTGCCACTGATCCCCCCCAATCTTTGTATATATCTGAATGTGGCCTATGTGAATCTCCTGCAAGCATCTGCCCGAATTTGCGCATGTCTGCATATGGATGCGTGTTTTATCTGCAGGCAGTCTGAGCCGTGTCTTCCCTCGCACAGTTGCAGCCGTATGGCAACACGTGCACGAAATTAGCACCTGTAATATGGAGACAGTCTCGACTTCCTGTCTCGTGAGAAGGAGAAACTTGTGTTTCGTTTACGTCCATACTAATTCCGGTATGGCTGCGCTGATGTGCGGCGCACGTTTAGCGTGTGCAGGTGTCTGCTGGCCTGTTCCACGCAACGTAGGGGAAAGCCCGCTGCATTGCTGTCTCGCTTGACAATGGACTCAGTTCCCTAGAGATTTGAAGGCATCTAGACGAGGTTTTTCGTGTGAATCCTACTGAAATTATTACTTCAAGAGTTGTTGGTACGACTGTTATGCAGACGACTCGTCCTGCTACCGCCACTCGTTACACATCTGCGACTTCTCGTGTTCCTGCAGCATAGATCAGTACGTGGCGCGCGGCATACTGCTGCTGCTGCTACAGCGACTGCGTTTCACTGTGTATTTTAGCTGCGACTTTGTCCGACATTTTCTTTAGCTCTTCTCTGTGCAAGTCTGATGACATAGAAGCAAGTTCCAAAGAGGCAGGCGGTTGTGGAGGGTGTAAATAGGGGTGTACGGGCCATGAATATAGATCACTTCACATACTCGTTGAAGGCGCACTTGTGCATCGTGGCCGCGATTCGAAGAAACAAATGGAAAATGACTATCAGCGAGAGTAATTTTGGTCCTCTATACGTATGAGGGATGCTGCTTCAGATGCATTCATCGGAAACGCTGTGGAAGACATTACTTCTTCTCGTGCGACGCAAATGACTGTGTGCTTGCGTGAATGCTTTTTTACGGAAAAACATTCCAGAACGTTTCTCTCGAGTGACTGGGAACCGCGCATGTCTTCATTTCTGGTAATATGATACGGGCAAGGCGCTTCTTCGGAGACGCGCATGTACCGTTTTTACCATAGCATTCATGGCATATGTTCTTGTATATATCATATTTTCTTGCTTGAGAAAGCAACATAGGCAGATATCTTCCTTGATAGAAGACTGGAGACTTACGTCTTTTGGAAAGACAATGTATGACACATACTGGTGACCGCATAGATGCATATGACAAAGACTGGTACATCTTTGTGCAAAAATGATATGAAGTCTATCGATCGCTTCAAGTGTTTGCGAATTGAACTCCAGAAGGCCGATATTTGCGCCTGCAGAATGCTCCAAGGCATCCCTCAGTAACAAATGCATGCCCAGATACGATCTCGTCAATGCGAAACTGCTATAACACGACATCATCTATGTGCTTAGAAACTGCGTTTCCCTTCTTTCTGACCCTTCTCGGTGCACGTGTACAAAAAACGCCTATGTTTCCTCGAACGTGCATTTGCTGTCTGGACCCACGCCCTATACTTGACAGAAGAGTCGGCTACTGGGAAGCGTGGCGGACAAAAGCCGTCGCCACTGTGTTGCTACAGTATGATGTACAGCCCAAGGCCAATGCGCGACGTCTTGTCGCAGCTGCTCTCACAGGTTAAAATGTTCCGGCAGTCTTGAACGATGTAGACGGCACATGCTTGGGCATACCGTTGGTATTAGCTACACGTCTATATCCACTTAAAATGCAGAGAATTATGCATGTATGAATATTGTATATACATCAAGTATCAAAGTTGGTTGGCGGCAAGTTGAACAAACGGAGACAGGTGGCGTAAGCAAGCTGAGACTGGCAGTCAGGAGGGGTATACCCCATGATTGGCTGGATGAAGCGTGCACATGTGTCCCTAATCGTCTGCAGCCACTCTACCGTTGTGCCTGCACTTCATTCCTCCACGTGGAGCGTATACAACTGTGAAAAGATGCCCCGAAACGTACTTAAGTAGAGCGATAATACCTGTATCTACGAACATATGTACGCACATAATTGTGTAAATGTTTTCATTGGCGCAGCTGTGTGACACCCCTCTGGTCGCACAGCCGCATTTCCTCCTCTTTCAATGCCAGCAAACTGGGATTAAAGCATGTATAGTTGTACGCACTCTGAAAAAATATCGCTTCATGTACTTCACACAAACACTCCAACACGTTTCCGCTTCAAATGCGTGTATGCATAGCTATACAAACATATGGATGCGCGCAGGTGTATAATGTACCACGACGCGCATGCATCGCGGCACAGGCGAATATTATTCGCAAACGCCTCTGTAGTCCCTCTGGTTATGGGCAGACGTAGAGAGGCCGCGTGAGCCACGAAGACTTCCTTTTCCCTGTATCTCTTCTCAGGGTTCGCTCCTGCCCGCCGCGTGTAACTCTGCCGCGACTGAAAATTGTTCACCTTCCATACCCGCAAACAAGGTGATCTGTTGTAGATGCTGAGAGGCTGACAAAATGTGCTCGCGCCCACTGTCTTCCCGCTGCTGGCCTTCGAAACAACGACACGAAGGACTCGAAGCCCGAGCATCATTGTGTTCATGACGATCAACCAGCGGGATGTGCACCAGCCAACGCCTCACCGAAAGGCGACGAAGCAGCAGCAGCAGCAGCAGATGACCGAGCAGCAGCAGCTGCGCCACTCCAGAGGGGCTCCAGGGTCTGAGCGCGGACCCCACGGCCCTGGAAGATATCAGTAAGGAATTCAGTCACCAAAGCACGAGTGTCTAGGCGAGCTGAAAACTCCTCCGCTGCGAATGAGATGATAGACGATGCACGGTGAAAGACGGCGTCTTTCAGTTGCGGTTGCTGAGAAATACAGTGCAGACATCTGCAACCTTGAGCCACTACCTCCATGTCCTTGATGTTTGCACTCATTGCCTGCGGCAGCCGGATGAGTTCCGCAGAGATAGTCCAAATGCGAACAGATTATGGTTTTGAATACTTTAAGCTTTCTCCTACCTGCGCTAACCTGTACCGTGCCAACATCCGTATACATTAGGATACGAATGCAAGCACGTTTATATATATATATATATATATATATATATATATATATATATATATATATATATATATATATGTACATGTAATATCTCGGTGAGCTATAAGTGCGTGAGGTTAGCCGTTTCTGCATATGCACATATATAGACACAAGTACAGAAATCCGTTCACGTATCTTACCAGGCGTAGCCCTTCAGGGTGAATGGGTTCCTTTTGACTACATACGTGGGCACACAAACATAACATCCGCTGAAACAAATACGCCTGCATACGCACACACTCCTTCTGGCCGTAAGTCCTCAACTACAACTGTGTGTGTCCACCGCAGCACAGGTGGACATGCTGTCCCTGGCCGAGATCTCTGGTATCTGCCTGCGACGAGAGGAACTGCAGGCGCCTAATGCATCCAAAGCTCCTTCAGTCCCAAGCTGTCCAGCCTCTGCGGCTACTTCCATGGTATGATGCTTCTACAGGAAAGCGTGACCTTGCATATACAAGCATGAATTGGTTGCGCTCCGTCCACGCATGTGGTATTGAATATTCGTGCGTAAAATATTCTTGTGATGCATAAATACGTAAAGATATTGAGGGTACGCCACTCTACTGTCCTATTGCAGCAAGAAGGCGGCAATCATCCAGCAGCAAGAAAGATGAAACCTAATCGTGCTAGCCCTACGCAGACCACCCGCAGTTACCTTACCGTACATATATATATTTTTATATGTATATATGTCGACGAACAGAATTCGAACGAATACAGGCGTATGCGACGTGTACATATAGACCAATACACATACAGATATAGACATGCTTAGGCAGCACAGCCCTTTACACGGCCTTATATATATATATATATATATATATATATATATATATATATATCCAACGTAATAGAAAAAGTGGAAACATATTAAAAGCAGAAGCAGTCCAAGGCGTCACCGATATGCCATTAGATGCCAGCTATTCTTCCACTCCAGAATGGAGTGGTTTATACTAGCCCTAGAGTACTTTCTTTTCGGATGTACGTCACGCGTTTGTATACACAACGATGCATTATGATCAAGCTTCTACGCGAAATTACGCTTCTATCTGATGGTGCGGGCGTAGACGCAGAGATTTCTAAAGTTATATACCCGTACATCCACGTAGTGTCTTCACCGTACGAAATAACCGTCGCCTTCTTCGCGCTGAGACCTACCTTGCAAATGACATTCATTCCACGCTCCGTAATGGTCTTAGCGCAGTCTGGATGTGCGCAGCAGTTGGCAATGCAGCAAAGGATTTCTTTGCAAAAATGAGCGTGCTGGTGATGTTTGAGCAGAACGAAGAGAAATGTTGTCATTGCTCGGTATTTCACGAGCTGTACGTACACATCAGAACTCTGCTCCTGGCGATACACCAAATGTGATATCGCCTTGCAGCTGACTTCGCACAACTGCAAAGAGCAAACACACACACAAACCACCTATATATACACATGCCTTCTTTGGCGGCATGTCTAAATGCGGAACTGAGGCGACGACCTCGAACAGAGCGCTTCTACACTATAAACTGGTACAGCATTCCTTCCAGTAGGAGGGGGAAACTAAGGCTAAATATAAGCACGAACCACAGAGACAAACAGAAAGAGATATTTGACAGTCGAAAAGGCTTGAGTCCTTCCGCGGTGAAGAATGCCCACAGCGAAAAACAGGCAGCAAAGCGGCGAAGAGAGGTGCCGAAATAATTTAATTGTTAGAAGTCTACTGCACAACGTTACACCCAGACTGAAAGGGAATATACAGGAGAAAAGTGTGTCAAATTTACAAACGTATGTCACTATTCATACGCGAGACGTCTAGAAATAGAAGCAGCCCAAAGGTAGAGAACAGAGAGAAACAGTAAACATCACAGAAATGGTAAATTCAGTGGCGGCAGAAACAATCCTGTCCTGTAAACAGATCCCGCATACTAGGCATGAGTAACCGTTTTGGCTCAAACGCGAGCATACGCTGCATGCGTATACACCGGCACAATGAATCCAGCAGAAGCAGTGCTGCCGAAGCATGTAATAGCATGGCCGTTGCAGCAAACACACCTGCAACACAGAAAAACATATACATATACATTTACACAAACATATACAGGTGCACGTTTAGTTATCCGTGCACATATGAACAGACAATGAAGGCAAAAGTGAAGCACACATTTGTTACCTCATGTGAAGAACTACACGCCGTCGTGGCTTTGAGAAGAGCCTCCACAGCGTCGAGCTCTACAAGCCGCTTGCGTGCCCCCGCCTGCAAACAACGTTCCACCAGAGAAGTTTGCGCATGTGAAGCCCGTGTGCACTCATGTACCTGTAGACAAACTGTCACCCTGGAAACGTCGCTGTACCACATTGTCCTCCGACACAGCTGCAGACGTATAAAAATATCCGCGTGAGAGTTCAATGCTGAAATTACAGACGTAAACAACGGATTGTCCTCCGTGGACGGCTTATGGTTAAGATAAACAAGGACGGAAACATAGGAGCGGGACAAGCTATCTAATGCGCTCTTCAAGCCCTTGCAAATAAGCTACAGGCAAGCAGAGCAGCTTTAATTGTCTCTATTTGCACGCTGAAGCCAAAAGACCGGTGTAGCATCACGAGACACTCTTACAAACGGTACACGTAGAACACCCTCCGAAACACACGTATATACACACTGGATAACATATACGTGCGTGCACTGTACGCATACGTTCACACACCTACTTGTAAAAGATGTAGTTGTACATACTGTATTCTAGCAACACGATGGAAATAACCTACTAGATCTTCGTAACGAGGGCCGACGCGCTGAAGCAGCTCAGCAATAGAGACCGCTATAGCCGGCTGGTCCGCAGCATTTCTCAGATGGTTCAGTATAACTGCAAGACTAACTTTATCCAGAACCTGCAGGCAGCACAGTAAATACAAGAAAACACTCCCTACAAATGCTTCTCGTAGAAAGAGCGAGGAAATCGGTGGAAGAATGTGGAGAAGCCGACGACTGCAGCAGCAAGTCCGCCTGAGGGAACAGCCCAGGAGAACTCATCATCGCCTACCGAAGCGTCGGAAATGCTAGAGCCAGTACCCAAAGCTCTCCCTCTCTGTTCCGTCGCGAGTACGGAAATACACAGATTCATACCAATATGTACATATACGTATAGGCTACTACACACGTAGGATGTTCTCCACGTTAATTTGTGAACATCTGCGTGATATCTCCATCTATTGTTGGTGCCCTTGCGCGTGCACACAACCCTTAATTGAATCTTTCCAATGCGACCATCATGCTCACACCGAGACGCTGGAACAACGCGTCCATACAACTCTATCCACTAATACATGTCTCTCCCTCCCTCTCTCTCTCTCTCTCTCTCTCTCTATATATATATATATATATATATATATATATATATATTTATGTCGGAGTACCTCTGCATATGCCTCCCACCGCCTTTAAAAGAAAAGTTGATTGCTCTCCTGCACAAAAATATAGATGTGTCCAAGAGCATGCAAAGAGGCACACTCGCGAGATGCTTTGCTGACGCTACTATGCAGAAGTCTCCCCCGCAAACGGGCAGCACCCATCGTCATGATGATTCCGCGTTTGCAGACTTGCGCATGGGCTTGGACGCGCTTATACATATGTATATACTACCTGTTCAACCGTGGCTACGAGTGACGAATAGGTAAATGTTCGCACAAGAAGCGCACACAGTCAGCCATATGTACACATATATGTCCGCGTATAGACATGTATATATATATATATATATATATATATATATATATATATATATATATATATATATATACATATACATATATGTAGTATACGAGACACACCTACTCCCCTCATGGACTCTACGCCTCTGCATAAAAAGACGCAGAAACCAAGTTCACTTCCTATATGAGCCATACATAAGCACGTACATTGCTGTCATTATGTGTCTACACATGTGCACGGAAGTCCTCTTCCCGCCACTTTTTACCCGCGTAATCTCCAGGAATCTCGTTTCTGCTCTCAACAGTCCCCGGCACATAAGCTGAGTACATATGGGTGCTACGCTGATTCTGTTGCGGCGTGTGCATTGATGCTATATCGTTATCAGCTTTTGCGCACATGCTCGCCATAGTGCTGTGTGAGCGTTAACGCGCGTAGATGCATCCTGTAAAGCTTTAAAACTAGGCGCGCGCATGCGGGTAAGCATGCGACAACGATTTCTCTGCTTATGCACATGATTCTCATGTGGGACGTCGCCGGTAGCCCTGCACTGGAAGCGTGTGCATGCATGCAACTGGTTTCGCGTACTAGCCCTATATTCCTCCACAGATGCATATGCGCACCCGAATACTTTTCATTTCTGGATGGCAACGTCCATGAACGAGGGTTACAGCGCTTTAAATATGCCGACGCGGGTACAGTGTGTGAGTTTATCAGTTGCCGCTGATAACGCAGCTGTCCTTTACCTCGTCAGTCATAGGGTACAGAGTATCCAGCTTGGCGAGAGCAGCAGAAGCAGCAGCAACGACTTCCGGGACAGCGCGATGCCGTACCAACAGCTGATGTATAGTTTCCATAACGTCAGCGCGCAACGATTTCCGACACGACGGCAACGCGGCCAGCAATGCTACTATGGAGCAAAAGGAAGTAGCAATTGTTTGACTTTCCTTATGATTTAGCGCTGCTGCATTCACTTGAGAGAAACCTATTTCAGCTACTTCCTCGCTATGAGAAAGGGATGCCGCTCCTAGCGATGCCAAAGCCTGGCTTGCCGCCCCCTGCAGTCGCCGGTGTTGTGGGTGACGTTCCATTACCAGGACAACCTGCATATATCCGTAGTAGTAGCAGACAAAAACAAAACACCTCAGAAAGTGTACGTTGATGTGGCCATTTGCATTAACTGAGCATCAGACACACGTTCGCACCACGCAACCGCATTATTTGCCATGCATATGGGCACACGTGTTGATATATATATATATATATATATACATAAATATATATGAAGATATACATTGATAGACGAGTCGACTGAGACATGGACAGACATCGGCGTGCAACAGACACATTTATGTGGCAATATCGTGAGCACACAGTTACATTAAAAAGAGCGAAGATAGACAAAGAGAGAGCGAAAGATACGTGTAAAGGGATATACAGATAGCTGTAGGTAGATAGATGTAGACAGGTAGACAGAGACGAACGCAGATAAGCGAAGATATATACACGTATCACAATACGTAGTCTATTGGTAGATATGTATGCATAGACGTGATGCGGGCGTGTTGTACGTATATTTGTATTGACATGACACAAGCATGACACATGTGACAGTACGACAGAAAGTACGGATGCTGCGCGTGGGGGCGAGCCATCACAACCCACACAGCTCTTAAGGCACTGCGCTTGATCTGCTGAAGCCAACGAGCATAGAATCTTATCATGTGCGGCGCGGATATACCGGCTTGGAAAATAGACGAAAAAGCCCTTTCTCTTTCTAGATATCTGACTCCGGAAATCTCGTTTCCTATTGAGTATCTCGACTCATTCCTTTAAATAAGCTGCGCAGCCGTGCCTCATGGTGCATATCCCGAGAAACACACAGGACGCACCTGCGCGGATGGTTCGTTCCGAGAGGTTCACGCGCCGTAGACAAATATGAGACAGATGTATTAGCGGTATTATGCACAGACGTACATATACATATGGATACGATCAAACACGCTGTGTCACACGATCATCCAAATACATGCACATATGGAGCTGTACACGTGTGAAGCTCTCCATCTACTCTGCTGTACGTTTATATATATATATATATATATATATATATATATATATATATATACATGTACGGAGAACACCAGCATAAAAACCGACTTGGAGACGCATTTCTCGGGATATGTGTCGAAGGCACTGCTTCAGCGGAAAGGTGTATATCCCCACTACTACAATGCAGGTGCAACAGCCTTCACGAAAAACGCATGTACTTGCCTTGTGTACGTCCTCTCGCGTGCGCGTCATCCAGGCCGGAGGGTGTACGTTCTCCAGCACTTGCGCCTCTATAGGGAAAGAGGATCCACGCCTGTAAAGGTCTAGTCCGTATGACAGGCTCTCTTCAACACCCTGACCTGCAATAAGAGACTCTGGCTGCTGCCGTTGTTGCTGCTTTGGTGTGGCGGGCTCGGACGCGCACTCTTTCCCCGTTCGTGCAGCGCCAGCTCCTCCAGGACTGCGCGGCGCGCGAACGCGTCCACTGCCAAGCACGCCCTGCAGACAGCCAGATATATATATATATATATATACTGAAAATCTATACCGACAGCAGCAGAGGCAGCAGCAGCCGCAATATATATATATATATATATATATATATATATATATATATATATCACTATAGAACAGTTATGTGAATGGAGTCAGTAGCACTTCGGGAGTGTGAATGCAGAAGATAATGCAGGAATGCAGGACGCGCATGGGATGACAAGATTCGGTACTTAACAACCCTATTTCAACTGCAGGCATTTAAATTCAAAGCAGAGTAGTACACCTATGTGTGTACAAAGACGGAAAGCCTTACGCATAAGAGCATGCAAGGCGCACATCTACGTCGGTGCCATTACGCCTATTAGAGACAAGATGGCGTGAGTAGGCTGCGGAGACAACCACACAAGGGTGTGTGCTCCCCACATACAGCGCAGCACTAGGAATACCAGTCTGCATAGTACAATTAAAGACTGAATAGCGATGAGTCTACCGACTGTACGTGTAAATAGGTGTGGACAATTGTATACCTGGTAGGAACGGTGGGATCAAATTTCCATTTTTCAAGGACGCGGATGAAGGTGGCATATTGCTCTTCTTTGTGGTGCGGCGAGCGGCCAACGAGCAGCACATGCAGGCAATAACAGCAGAGGGCAGCGTCGGGAGAAGTCTGCAGCAGCTGTAGCAGCAGATCAACCACGTCGGAATTGAGAGACACTTGGGGTCGTATTGCCGCAGCCATCACGGCCACAATGTCTCCTCGCAGCTCTCCATCTTCTATTGCCAGCAGCGTCGTGAGACAATCAAATAGAGGCACTGCAAGCTGTTCCTGGTACTTACAGTCTAGCAACACAAGGAGCAGCACACGGGAACGCATAGCAACAATATATATATATATATATATATATATATATATATATATATATATATATATATATATACCTACATACGCAGGTAGGTAGCATTATGGAAGCAGATCCCGATAGAAAATACAGCCACAGATGGGAGGGTCTCCAGTTATATCGGAGAAAATCTGCGTATATAAACAGACACAATCCCTGTGACAACAATGAGAGGGTGTACCTGTCTCTCTGCGTCTTGGCGTGCACAGATAAACACGGACAAAACATGTAAAATGCAGGTCAGTGGGAAGTGTGGGGCTTATCTGAAATACAGAGAACTCGGCAGAGACTGCGCACGACGGGTAGCGCAACAGGTATTGCAAGCATGAATGCCAGTAATGACGGCGGTAATAGCAAGCACTAGTTGGGCTTCTCATCTAGTAGGAAAGCGACAGTTTCACAAATACACATCCCAGCGCCCAATAGTTTTGTGCGCCCAGCGGTTTGCACCAGAAGCTTCCTCTGTCATACGTAACATACAAAAGCAGCTTAAAAAGGCGGATTCATGTTCAGCGTAACCTCATGCAAGATGGAAGGCAACTAGAGCCTGAAATACATACCGGAAGCCTCCAGGAGAGGCGATGTAGGGATAGATGAAAATGCCCAGTATCAGATAGTAGCATGGACACATGAACACATGTATTAGCCGAAGCGATAGCCTTCCGTACCAGTTGCGTGCAAGCACGCGTGGCATTAGACAACACACGCCGACGTAGGTGCAAAATATAGTGCTGGCGACCAGCAAATTGCTAACAGTACTTCTCTACACCATTGGTCCCTTTTCAAGCGTACTCTAAGATGTAGAAAGAAACTTGCGCGGATGCCGCGCCAATTTGCTCCTATCCACTACATGCACATCTACAAAGGCATCAGATACAAGCAAGGAAAGCGGACAGCGCTGACACTGTACACAGTTGAATCTCAGGGGAGGCACACCTACACATCCATATGCACAGGCAGTCACATACTTAGATCCTAATCCTACAGCATGCTTAATTGATAATGTACACATGTACGTAGGCTGATTGAGAGAAGTGGACAAGTACAAAACGCGTAGTTAGATGCACTATATGCACACACAGATTTGAACAGTAGTGCTGACGTTGCTCACATAAAAGCACACAAATATGTGTTGGCAAAGAAAACTAAATAATTAGACGCGGTGAAACTGCGAAGCACGGAGACACCCGCTGTTTGAGACGTTGAGCCTTTGATGTTTGATGTCACATGGGCTTTTGAAAATCTGTCTAAAGGGAAAAAAGCGCAGCACGCGCGGCTGCTGCTGTTTCTACGTCCAGGGAATACTGGAAACCAAGTGGACTTTCCCACAGATCATTAATTAACAGGGTATATAGGCACGCACTCGTGAAGGAGGGTTTGCGGTGGGATGACCCAAAAGGAGGAGCCGCAGATAGCTGAGTGCCTCGCCATTTAAAGACGCCTGACCCGCACACGAGTCTATAATTCTGTATATACAGATATAATTGGTGTGCATGTGTACGTATACGGGTGGATGAAAAGCACACGGTAAAACGGCTGGATATACTTAGCATCGGCTGTGAATGATCGCCAAGTATATTATTTGCTAGCTGCAGCCTGAGTATGCTTAGTGTAGAATTCGAATACTGACCGATACACTTCCTCATTCACTGCGGTACGACTGTCTTGCCAGTGGAAGTCCTGCTTTCTGGCTAGGCATACACACTACTATTAGGATGAAGCTCTACAGGCTGTTTGATACGCATATTCACTGCCCATTCGCATTTACCCATGGGCACATGTTCAGGGAGGCAGACATCTACAGGCATACATCAATACAGCTGCGCCTGCGTATATTGGCATACCAGTGCGTTACTGTGCAAAAACATGCAGCAGCTTGCAGAGAGGGAGCTGGCTCACGTACGTATGTATGAATGTATGTATAAGTATGTATGTACGTACATACGTATATATATATATATATATATATATATATATATATATATATATATATATATACGTAAGCGCGGGGTTACACGAATGCGCAACGCGTCAGACATGTACACAAGAGCTGCACCTGTCAAATTCATTCAGACGTGAAGTAGGCACATATATCCACAGAGGACATCCACAATGTACATGAATGCTATGCAAGTCATGTGCAAAGAAATTTCTCTCTAGTTGTCTACAAACAGCTTACGCTCGAAAATATTGAGGAGTGCGATAATGCCTGCACGCTGTATATCGATCTGATACGGGTAGTAAGGAATGGCTTCGATCAACACATTGGCATACTCCTGCAGCAGACGATGCACCAAAATCTAGAGCGCTTTCCCGCGAAGGAACAGTGGAAAGGCGAGCAAGTGCACATCTGGCCAACAGATTTGCTTTGCAGGCTAACGCGGAACAACGGTCAGCAGCAGAAGAAGACTAAAGCAGTAACAGGAATTGTCCCCATTTGAGAGGAGCCACAGCAAGGAAGTACGCATCAGCAACGTTAAGCGGACCTCAAATAAGGAGAAACATACCTGCTTCAACCTCATAAAGCAAGAGCACATTTTAGGAGCACAAGAACCGCTGGCCTCCGCCGCTAGTGCATCTCTACAGCATTTGCGACACGTCCCACCTGAAATTCAGCTGTCGGTGGGCTTCGCGCACAGCATACTCGTAGAGTAGATACCGGGAGAGGCACAAGTCTGCAGCGACAGTCAACACCTGATTAATGTGTCAATATACCTGTTTAGGCGGTCGCACGCGTGAGTCTGAGTTTGCACAGTAATACTGACGTGTACACGCAAACCTAGTTTCCCCTCAAGAGGTCTATCCAAGCACTCTTCTGTGAGAAATCGCTGCTCTTGTGCAACAGCAAGTATGTAGCTAAATAGCTCATCTGGCGGTAGCTACAGTGTGATGGTGTAATCGTCCAATGAAAACTTCCAGCGAGACCTGTGCTACTAGTGCCTTCGTTGCGGGACCTGCCATCGTTGCTTCTGCTGTCGCTCTCGCCTTTGTTGCTGCTGCTCTCGCGGTTATTTATTTAAAAGTACTGCTTCTGGTCTTACTGCTGCCATTTGTAACATAATTCGCTGCTACGATTACTGCAGCAAGAACCTTCAGATTGATTGAAGTTACCTACCTGGGCACGCGAGTCGCTGCGAACTGAACGGTGGCAGCAGCTGACAGCAAAGTCGTACACATCCTGCGCGTTTACCTTGAGCCCCAACTGCAGCAGAGCCATGCAGGTAGTGAAAAGAGCGAGTGAAGACAGGCACCGGGAAGATGAGCTACAGACAGATGCCGCAGTTCCATGGAGAACTGAACTTTGCAGCAGCCCACCAACTCCACGGCACGAGCACAAACGTGTATCGCTCTTCTTCGGGCTGTATTTTCTTCTTGTCTGTCTGTGCAAACATGCGTGCATGCACACGTGTGTGCCACATAATGTCTCGATATACAACACAGCAATCAAGGTAGCAATAGAGGAAGACGTGAAGGATGCAAGTGCACCACCAGCCACCAGGGTACAACACCTCAAAGGAAACAGTGATATGCTTGACGACACACACGTATACACACAGGGGACTAACAGCCTGCACCTGCGATAGGCGAGTGATACATTTGCAGAAACAGCCCTTTTGCTTACTCGTAAAGCTCGTGAAGAGACTCGTATACGAACGGGTCGCAGGTAAAGGGTGTATGCGCATGCATGCAAGGGCATCCGTGTAAAGAGCGTCCACATACAGTATAGCTAGAGACACTAACACGGATACACAGACAATTGAGCTTCAAAGGTGGCTGCCTAAACGGTGGTAGCAGCGACAGAAGCGCTTGCCCGCTGAAATATATTTGTAAACATTTATATGCACAATGCACACGTATATACATAGACAGGTAGGGAATGATAGACAGAGCTGCCTAGCGAGAAACGGATAGAAAGATTCAGCTAGGTAGGCTGCTGCACAAGTATGCCAATAGAGAACAGATGTACGAATAGACGTCTCGTCTCTTCTATAGGACGTGCGCTCAGGTACGTCGACGAGTATAGTCACCTCCCCGTGTGTGTAGCAAATTCCAGTGTGTAAAACACTGTGGCATAGAAGTGACTCGCTGCGTCCAACCAAAACGGCTCCACTGTCACGGCCCTGCCCACTAGAGCAAGAGAAGATACGGGGGCCTCCTGCACAGCTGAAATACTGCCAATACGATTGTCCATACGTATGTCCAGGTGTGTGCGTATCGGCATACATGTATGAGGCTGTATTAAAAGCAGGCATGTACGCACTGGTAAGCGTTATTCAAGCGTAGCTGTTCATAGAAACACATCTGAATCCATGTGTTCACCCAGTAGTCACAATTATACCCGTTGTTTGATCGTAGATGAGTCCACCACGCTACATGTGTACGAATGCATACGAGCGCAGGTGCGGGTGTTTCCACAACTAGCTGGGACGATTGTGTTCGTTGACATCCAGTCTCGAAAGCATTTCTGAAATATCTGTCTTCCTGTCCCCACGCACGTATACACACGTCTATGCATTTCTTTTTGATTTGGATTTCACTAAGTACCTGGCCACTGGCAAGCAGGTCCTTCACTTCTTTGTATCGCTCGTAGACAGACCCTCGCTTGAGACGATTCGCGTCAGGGGGTTCAAGCAGCACAAAGGCCTCGCACTTGTTATATGGCAGTCTCTTTGCAAATGCTGGAGCACACAGAAACATCCAACAGGCGTAGAATCGCCCGAGCAACAATACGACATGCATATCAGCTTGCGGATATCACCAGCGCACTCGTTTACCCGAGTACGTTCACAGACACATAGACATATATGAAATGTCTCTCAACGTGGACAGCTGTCGTAGATATGAAGGGAAGTCAGCAGTGCTACATGTGTTTCGCTTGGTAACGTCTATTGCAGCCGGAGTTGATGCACAGCTCCTTCCGTAAGTGCCTGTCAAGTACGGGCCCCTGTGCAACCACATAAACTCTGGCAATGCCGAGAACGGAGTCTCCAGCCAGACACAGACATAACTCTGCGCGCATATCGGTACCAACACATTAGCGTCATTCAAAAAGCCCGTATGCACATGTACATCCAACAAATACATCCGTTGACGTATATATATGTCTGTATATATATATATATATATATATATACATATATATATATATATATATATATATATATAATGTTTGCTTTCACGGGTAAATAAACTTTGGGAGTGAATGTAGAAAGAATCGACTGCCAGTACGTTGGTAAACCGTATACATACGAATACGTGTGCAGGAGTGCGCATATGTGGATTCGTCAACACAGTGTATCCATTCACATATATATATATATATATATATATAGCGCAGCTGGTGTATCATTACTCACGGGAGTTCCCTATAAGCTCTGTTTTCTCTCGTCTTTGCATGTGAGCGTAGACAGCAAAGCGTTTGCTGCCAGCCGAGAGAAGCAGGCGGTCGGGAGGCTGGATTTCTTCGATTTCATGCTGATCGTTAAAGGTCTGGTGTTCGGCACGCGCATCGAAGAGCAGTCTCTCAGCGTCAGGAGCCACTCTACCTGAAAGACTGCGAGACAAAGGAGTCTTGTGCATCGTCAAAGTGCGACGCACATTCAGGTACTGGGATGATTGTCTGTCCATCCCTCTACCTCGTTTCGCCTCCTCTTCTCTTCTCCCTGGGTCTTCTGTTGCTGCCTCCCTTGGCGTCTCCCCTGCTCCCGCTGCTGCCTTTCTTCCAGCATCCCCTGCTTCCTGTCGCTTGTCGTCTGCTACTGCAAATCCACATTCTGCTCTCCTCGCCTGCGTAGTTGCTACTAAGGCGCTTCTGCCTTGGAGCGCACGGGGAATCCCAGAAACAATGCTTTCCTTCCGCCTCATTTCTCCTGCGATGTCTTCAGCATCTACTACCGTCAGCATATTTCGCTTGGAAAACTGCCTACTGCCCAGACCGCGTATTTCCGTTCTCTTGCTAGACGACCTTCGCACCTCCCCGTCTCGCTCTTTCCTCTCTTCGTGTCTAGCAACAACAGATGCTGCTCTGCTAACGGAAGCGTGTGACGCCCTTAGCCGCGCAGCCTCTGCATCTTGACGCCTTTTTCTCTCTTCAGCGGCTTTCTGTTCTTCCCTGCGCAAGCGCTGTTGCCGCAGCAAGTCTTCCGCGGCAGCAGCAGCTGCTGCAGCTTCTTTAGCTGCTTCCCTCTCCGCCTCGAGGCGCTGCTGAGCAGCTGCAGCAGCCTCTCGCTCTGCTGCGGCCTTTCGCTCTGCTTCTGCTGCTTCTGACTCCATCAGTCGCTGCCGCCTAGCGAGTAATTCTACTGCCTGCTTTGCTTCATCTACTGCTTTCACTGCTTCCTGGCGCGCCACTTCCGCAGCACGCTGCGCCTCCTCGACTTCCTTTGCTTCTCGTTTGGACCTGAAAAATTCTTCCCAGTCCTGAGCCAGCTGTTGCTTCTGCTTCTGCTGCTGTTGCACCAGTTGCAGCTGCAGAAGCTCCGGATTACCTGTCTCTCCGGGCGTCTTCGTGCCTACAGCAGACAAAAACATATCTCCCTGTCGATACTGCTGCTTGTTCTGTTGCTGCACCGCCGTAGTAAAGGTCGTAGGGTCGCCTTCTGCAGCAACAGAAGCGCAGGTGTACGGACGATGTAACGCACGGACCGACATTATGTGTGCAGAGAGGCACGTAAACACGGACGAACCGCTGAAAAAAAGGCCACACTTATACGCCAGGGCTAGCCCTAGCGGATGATCGTTTTTTACCATATACATGCTGCTATACACATCCACTTATTTGCATATGCGTACATACGGGCACGTGAAGTAGGACGTGCCGGGATAGATGAACATGAGGCTACTAGCTCGATTAGGCAGATCTACAAGCGTAAAGTAGGTGCGTGTGAAGATGTTCTTAAACATAATCACGTGTCTCGTGTATATACTCTCCCCGACAGATATACATATGCGCAGAGCTGTGCTGCCCTACCCCAAACGCGTTCGCCCGCGCGTGTCTGCAAGCATATACGAAGCATGATGGCATTTTCGCTGCAGTGCTGTGGACCGTATACGGACACGCAGATTTCTCAGTCGCTTGAGAATCTGTAGAATTGGTGTATTTAATTGTAAGTCAACTCATGACTGCCACTGAAACACATTTCAAATCTCTACCCTGATTACGCGTATCACTGCATCTCTTTGTGCAAGGTCTTTATTTTTTCCTTGCGTGTACATACAACCGAGTGAACAGAAGCCCTTGTCTATCACTCACCCTCCGTCTAGACGATCACCGTACCTTGCAAGATAGAACCAACTTGGCTCCTCGAACTCTGTAGGTACCCTACCACTACAAACAGGTGCACGAACAGGTCCGCTATGGACGCGCTTCTGATGCCGAGACCCACGTGCCTGATATTAGTTATCAGGGTTTTACAGACTTGCGTGCGTGACTCACGTAGACAAACACGCGGACCAGGACTGCTTTATGGTACGTCTTTGAAAACACGGAAGAGACACAGAAGGAACGGTTGTAAACCTCTGCCTCGATCATTCAAGTACACAGATATGTTATCAGAATCAATACGCGCGGGGGCTGTGCAGAAAACTTCCTCAGCATACATACATTGATACGTACATACTTTGATACATATGCACGTGCACAGCACACAGCGAGAACCGCAGAAACAGAAATGTATTTATATATACCTATCTATCTATTTATATATATATATATATATATGTATATATACCGTAGACAGGCGAGTAGTCGCGAGTACACCTAATTCTCAATTCACAGTGGACCCTGAGCTTGTGTATACCTTCCGTACACGTTATTAAACCCCTTTTAAAGAGGCGCATATATAAAGTGACGTCCATAGTTCAAAGTGTTACTGCTTTCGTATTTTTATGGGTCTTCATACCGCTGGCGAGGAGAAGTCGATGTGTCTGCACAGTGCCTCTCAAACGTATGCGACAAGATATCTCTGCCTTCATCTTACACACCACAACCTGTAGGCTCGGTTGGACTTTTAGAAGATGTTCCAAACTGCCCATGCGCTAGCAAAAAAAAGACATTTTGGTATTTCCTTGTAGCAGCCTCTAGCGACAGGTTACGCCCGTTTCTTGCAGCGTCACGCTTGCCAATGCATACAGTTGTACACACATACATGTGTACATTCACGATTACAGAGGCCGATACACATCAACTAGTGCATATTTATATTTATATATCTCTCTCTCTATATATATATACATATATATAAATATGTGCGCAGCTTACTGGCCTCTAGACCACGGAGACGCTCACGCAGAGCTTGCTGTGAACGTGGGAGACTCTCGTTAAACTCTGGATGGGGATACAGCTCGGGGAATCTGCAGGAAAGCAGCCACTCCGTAGGCAGTTCACTCATATGTGTCAACTATGCAATGAAAGTTAGACGAAGAGAGAGCTAACAGGTAGTTGTATATGTAAACGTAGATGACTGGGCGGCTGTATATATTAGCTTTTCCTCATCTACGTACCATTCGCTTCTCGTTTCAGGTTAGGTTTGTGTTTTGAGGCCTCAAGAATACGGATGTTTAGGTCGTGCCAACAGTTGTGGGAGGCGTGTAGTAGACGTGTGCGTATGTTTGACTGGGCTTGATGAAAGTATTCCATGATGTGTTGAAACGATGTTCGATGCATCGGACCTATTCGCACCCATTGTGGAGAGAGAGAGAGTCAACTGAGGTAGAGGTGGCACGTCTAGAACTTTGCATGCAAAGAGGGAAACAACCGCCAATCAGGCATGAGCGCCATTTAATAGATACTGAGGAAAACCAGCCTTACGTTAGCCGCATACATGTAAAGCGCATGGATGCGCATATAGTGAAACACAGAAAGCAAGTGAGAACACATAAGAGACATCCTCGCGCACATGTGCGTAGATGCACGCAGGCACATATACTATGGTGTAGATTAGCAGGGAGAGCTAACTGGATCCGAGGGCACGATTATCAGCAAGCGTTGGTATAGAGCCCTGCAACCAGCGGCAAACGATAGACGACGCCAGTAGTAGTAGATGAGCTGTATAGAGGAGCAGTAGCAGTGGCTACGGAACATCCCTGAGTAGCAGGCCTGCAACAGTGCAGAGCAGAAAAGGTTTTCAGAGAGGGCTACTCAGGCGGAGAAGCAGTGACCGCTGCATAGTAGCATACTCTGGACGCACAGAACAGTATGAGCACCAACAATGAGTCAGAATTTTTCATCGGCTGCTCATGTAGAATCGCGCCACGGAGACCAGCAGCGGTCGTAGCTACGCAGGACTAAAACGATAAGTGCTAGAACATCAGCAAGGTTGGCCTTGTTGATTGGCCTTCAGCACCAGCTCAACAACAGGTGAAAGCACGCAGCAATGAAACCTGAACAACACAGCTAATAACTGAACCAGTAATCGACAAAAAACAAGAGAAGCAGCGGCTGTGGAGAGGCAAGGGTGGCCACAGCATCCATATCAGCAGCGAGTGGATACTGCGGAGAATAGCACGCAGCAACGCCACGAAGCACTACCAGACAGAAAGTCACCAGCGGTGCTGCAAGAGCAGGGTATGCAGTGCAGTCGCCAGCCAGCACCAAAGCCAAACGCGACAAAGACATTATGTCTCCGCCGCATTTTTTCTCCTCTTCCTTTCCTTCCGCCTCTTTTTCACCTCGCACTCCGTAATTACTTTTGCAGCTTCGTCCCTACGTGGTTGTCTTCGTCAGTTGCCTTGTTTTGTCTCTTTTCTGCTACTTTCCTCGTGTTTTTCTGTACGGATATCAATCTGTCACTTCCTTTTCTTCTTTCTCACCTTCTACATTCTCATGATTTACTTTTCAGACTCACCTGGACTGGTACAGAGCAGGCAAGCCATCACCTCGTCGGACAGGAACTGGTGCGCTCTGTTCCTTGAACCCCATCCGTTTCAAAAGTTTGTTGACGGCTTCTCCACATGCACCGGGGGACAGGTCTTCCTACAATTTTCAACGACCCCCAGAAGAAGATCCACTGCCCCTACAACTGCTACCTGTCGTATTATCTCATGTATGCGAATCCAATACAAGGGGGAGAAAATGAGACGCCACAAAAACATATGCTCCAATAGGCACATTTATCTGCACCCTTCGCCTCATGTATACGGCAGTGATGGAAACACGGGCGGACACGGAAGCAACGTTCACAGCGTCAGATATCCGCAGGCCATTTTTGGGCACTTGAGCAGTTGGGCATACTCCGTCTGCGTCAGCAGATTCTACGTGTTCGTCTATATACAAACATATATAGCCATCGTGTTGAGAAGGGAAATACAAGCGAACACATACTTTTCCCCTCACGTCATGCATAAACACGGCTCGTCAGCTGCAGATACGTCGCCTCAGACAAATTGGAATTAAACGCATGGTGCTTTGCAAGCTCACCTCCGTAGCAAGTGCTTCAGTAACCAGGTGTTCACAGTATTCATATATATACATATATACATATATATATGTATATATCAGAATTTGTATTCTAAGCACAAGTGCAGCTCTCTTTGCATGGATACAAATTCAGTCGTACTTTCCAGATTTATAAGCAGCAATGCTTTTCTCACGGTCAAAGACGCACGTGCCTTAATAACGTCATAGAAATGGTGACCGTATGTAACGCTTTTGAGAAACCTGGGTTAGCATGTACACGGACGTATAACGCCATTTCACAAGGAACGTTCACATAGATCTCTCCGTGCATCATTTTACTGCCCTATGTTAGAGATATTCGAGAGCACGTGTACGCGTATGTGGACACGTAATCGTTCCTCGCCATATGCAGAAATGCCATGTACGAGTGCGTGAACGTTAAAGTCTTAGTACTTCTTGGGCAGACACGTATACATTCTCGTGTACACAGGAGCACAGAAGAACCTCTGTGTGCGTGGAATTTCTCAAGGGACGTTCTGGACAGGCGGACGTCGTTGAAAAGAAAATGCACGCAAGCTCGTTGATGCTCTACAGGAGTATTGGACCTCTGTATGTGTAGAATGGAAGCAGAAAACGATATGTACACAGTGCCATCAAACAGATAGACAACTTCAATATTGCGGTAAAGATACTGTTGTTATGGTACAGATTCGTATACACGTGAGTGTCCACAGGTATTGCCTTACATGTCTGTACAAACATACGTGAGCAGAGAATATATACAGGTGCATTCGTGCACCCTACATGTTTGCTGTGTATTTCCCTCTTCACATATGTAAACGGCGTTGCATCGAACCGTAGTGCGCCACCTCACTTGCGTCTTGATTCAATGCGCCTGCGTATTACACACGGAGATCCTGAGGGGAGAATGTACATGTAGCGCATGTCTCTCATGGGATAGAGATTTGAAAAGACCTTGTGTGTACGTTAGTACGCTCCTGTACTTGGAGGCACACACACAGGTACGCTTGCATATTCACACACGTCTACGAAGGAAGAAAAACAAAGCATGATTGTGGAAGTCTACTTGTAATTGTTAAGGTGGCTATCAAAAAAGGATATCAGTTGCTACGTGCAGGCGAAACTTACGGCCACAGTGGCAAGGCCGCATTCCTCCAGGCGGTGGAGAAGACCGCTAGTGCTGCTGCAGCTGCTAATGAAATGGGAAATAGTGGCCTCAAGCGCTGCGGTCGATGGCAGCTGCTGCCGTAGCTGCTCAAGCGTCTTCATCTGCTCTTTATGCCATCTCACATCTTCATCCTCCCCCCCAGTTCTACAAAAAGCAGTAGCAACGCCGCAGAAATATGTCGTCAGCACCACATGCACAAGTACATGGAACAGTGAGACGAAGTAGCACACACAGCAGCACATCCGACGTAATGTTGGTGTATGCACCATCACCGTTGCAGTACCGAGACCCCCGCGAGGGAAACGCGCCGGCAAATGCCGCACGAACCGGAAGGCAGTAGCGACAAGGGTTCGCGGGTGCCCAACCAGCACAAAGATGTACACCTGTGGCGGGGCGCTCCGCAAAGACGTATTCATTACTCTGAAGTAAAGAGGGGCCGCCAAAGCCCTCGCAGATTGTGGAGGTGCACAGCGTACTCAGATCCGTGCAAAATAAATAAATCGATGCCCAGCTCAGGAATATACATGCGGACACATACGCAGATATAGGGATACAGGGGTTTCCGCAGAAGCATCCATAGGCATGCCAACGCCGAATAGCAGCGGCACGACAAGCCTGCCCAGAAGCCAACAGCAGCAACTGTTTGGAAGTAACGAATTACTGACAAGCGCCGAAATGTCTGCCCAGTCCATTCTAATATATATATATATATATATATATATATATATATATATATATATATATATATATATATATATGTCTACGCCACAGTAATGAGAGATCAGTATGCCACGGTAAGGAGAGTATATCATAAATCTGAAGCAAAAATGATACACGAGATAGGAGGTCTACAAAGATACAGCGGATGAGGAGCTGTCTAGGAACATGGACTAACTGACGAAAACAGCGTTGTTGCCCTAAGGGCATACTCACCGTTCACCACGTGCACACCGTCTACAACGACAGCCTAGAAAAAGGCATGCGGAGTGCAAAGATTGATATGGATATACCGGCTAAAACGCGTTGGCACCGCCAGAGGCATCTCGCGGAAAGTACGAAAACCAGCTACGAAGAACGCCTGGCTCTACGAAGAGATACTCAAACGAGTAAGAGGATTGAAGTAGCATCCAAGAGAGCGGCAATGCAGGGGAAACTGCAGGAAGGCATCTGTAAAGTCACAGTATCGAATGGCAGCCGAAGGAGAGCGGGAAAGGGGATGAGCTGAAGAAGACGCAACGAACCGGTTGATCCGATGGTGGTATGAAGACAAGTACTATTCATAGAGACGGAGAGCAAAGTAGAGGCGTACTGAAAGTATGGAGGAACCGCACAGTAGCCAAGAGAGCTGCAGTCAGTGGGTGACGCAGTGGACAGAAGTAACGAGAAGTCGACAGGGTGGAAGAAGAAAAACAAAGCCCCTCACGGAGATGTGTAGAGTTTCCGATAGAACATGTCGCGAGCTTGGCGCTCCATTCGTGCCGCTTCGTCTTGCATCGTTCGCAGGTCACCGCGAGTCTGCGCACATTACCATCGTTCCCCTCCAAGAATATACGCCCATACAAATTTATTTGAAAGAGGAAGGTCCACAGAAACAATCAGATGCAATCCCCCACACAAACGACATTCAGCATGTGTACAGAGACGAAAGTCCGCGGTAATCGATATCTGGAGCACACACAAAACTTTGGTGTACGATCATAAGCACCTGACCTCAGGCGGCGAAGGGGCATTGAGGCTACTGGTTGAACGGGGCGGGTTTGATGCTGCTCGTATAGACGTGAAGAATGAGCATTGTGACACCAATGAGATCAACACGATGAAGTAACAGCAATAGATTCAGATTCTTCAGGGGCCCACGGTGTTCTGCTGCTATAGCAAGTGCAGCCTCTTGCGTGAATAAACCAAACAGCGCATGCCGCTGACGCTTCCAATTCTTGCAGCCACTATCTGCGTATAGCCGCTGGACTGGAAGAAATCCACAACAGTCCCCTCTACATGTCGTGCACCGGTATTTGCTGTAAGTGCTGCGATTCCTGCTGCGGCAGCCCCAGCCGTCGCTGATACACTTCCCCTGGTACCGCATCTGCTCCTGCGACTGCTTTAATTAGGATGGGCTGCTCCTGCTGCCGCTGATGCTGCTTGACCGTGTCTTAAAGAAAGAATGCACCAGGACTTGCCTGGTCAAGTGCACGTAGCTGCTCCTTCAGAAATGCTTGCTGTTCTCGATTGATATCGCAAAGCGCCTCCTTGACGCCTAAATGCCGCCACAATCTACTCTGGGCCTGCTGCTGTTGCTCCGTCAAATTTAGTTCAAGCTCTCTGTTCTGCTGCTGCAGCGCCACACTTTCGTATTGCATTTGGCAAAGAGCCTCATCCATTAGCTGCTTTTCCATTACAATCACAGGATTGACAATCCCGTCTTTTACAACGGGACCAAACCCTTTCCAGTCCTGCATGTTGCTACTGAGGCTTGGAGCCCCCGCTTCTGCTGCAGCAGCCTCAGCTGCTGCTTGTTGCAGGAGACTCCGCTGCTGCTGCGGTGGAGCTGAAGGGCAGAGAGGGGACACGTGAGGATGGAGAGAAAACGCCTCCGGCTGTGCGGGCGGCCTTGGTGCTGTGTCTCTTTTACCAAGAAAACGATATCTAGCAGTTGAATCAACAGCATCGCTGGCAGCCAGCGGTGTCGCAGGATAGGCAGCAAGACTTGCAGTGGCGGTGTACACGTGCGACGACTGCGGCGATGGCACACCGGCAGCAATGCATTCCCCCATATTTTGCTGCAGCAGCGGACACGCAATCCCTCGAACTGGAGGCAGCATCATCGGCTGCTGTGCACTGTAGGCTCCTGGACTAGGAGTCGAAGGCAGAAAAGAAGAGGGCCGAAGAGCAGCCTTCAGCGCGGGCTGAGGCCGATTCAGACAGCGGAAGAGCCGGTGTTTCATTTCCACTGTCTTAACAGCACGCAGAGCTCCTTCATAACGGCGCCGCAGCTCTTCGAATCTGAAAACGCGTTCACAACAGACGCCAGTTGCGCTGTATATATATATATATATATATATATATATATATATATATATATATATATATATATATGGTTTCCGCTAATACAACCACTTGGTGCACAAGTATGTTCATGCAGGTGGTGGGCTAGAGCGTCTGCATTTCAGCAGTCCATTCGCGGTTGTTCATAGCAAAGAGTCTTTTTAAAGGCCGTCCTGGACCTGAGCAGCTATCGAGCTGTATGGAAGGTGCTCTCGGCTAGCCTCTCAGAGGCCAACTACCACCTTTCAGAGCTACTAAAGGTAAGGCGACCGATTAAAAGACAAGACAGCAACAGGCAACATTAGCAGCATGAACAGACATTGTAGAAAAGAAACAACCTACGCCCCGCTTTCTTTTCGTGGTATCTGTGGAAGGAAGATGCTGGTCACATGTTATTCCCCGTCGATGTATCTATCTCTTTGCTGCTTGAGCGTAAACCTCCCCCAGTATAAAATGCACAGGTCAACTATACATGACCATAAACTACGTTGTGCGCAAATATCTAGAACATGTCCAATCATAAGCATACTGCACGCAGAAGAGGGCCTTTCACAAGCTGCCAACCAGAGGTATGTACACGTTATCAAATAGAAGTTTTGCGTGTGCAGGACAACAGACACTTAGGTAGAGAGAAGCAGAAGTCGGAGAAGGCAGACAGACCGGCACTTGCCGCAGATGAAAGATAAGAGTGCTTGGTTAGCGCGAGAAAACGTAAAAGCCACCGTATTTGCCCTGAGAGAATATAACAAAGACGCCTCACTGCGCAAGGAAAACACTGAAAGAAATCTTGACACAGAGGTATCTGGCGCGCCCGTAGCCGCAACAGAAGAAATGGCGAAAAATGTCTGCGATACGATGTAGAGCAGAGCGTAGCGATACATACAAATTATCTCTCTATAATATGGATAGCGTGTGTGTGCGCTTATACGTCGACCTCTCAAGAAACATACACTGGTGTCAGCTCGCCTTTCAAAAGCAGCACCAGCGGCACTAGAACAGTAAAACCAGTACCAATAGCGCACAAGCAGCGCAGCCGGGCCGCCGCTGTCGGACAGCAGCGGTCGGATAGTTACAGTCGAACGTCCGCGGCTCCTTCATAGCATTAACGGCAGCCCGGAGGTAGCAGTAGTAAGACAGAGTGTACGATATCCGGTAGCATCATGGGCACTTTATCAGGCATAATACATGCAGCCTTTGACACTATTAGGCCGACTGCATCGCAGAAAAATGTCTACTCCGGTTAACGTACATACAGTCACTTTTGCATGAGAAAAACGTTACCGATTGGCGAAGTGTTGTGGAGGTTCCGGAAACTGCGCCGATGTTGACGTAGAAGCGACTACTGATGCTGGCGGAGCGCTAGCGGGCGCTAGTACAGGTTGCATGCGGTCTAACTCTTTTATTTGTTCTAAGTCGCCATCCACCGCAACAGTTCCTTCCGGGTGCTGATCTGTGTCATGTGCCTCTAGCCTTGCCGCACCTTCTCTCTCTCTTCCTTGTTCCCCATTCTTCTGCCAGACGTCGACATGAGAAACGCCTGCCTCCTGCTGATCATCAGCACTAGGGGTGTGTGACGTGAGCGAGAGTCTGCTGCGGTATTGGACACCTGCCGGAATGTACTGAGAAGCAGGATCCTGCATAACAACGCCTCCCTGGTGCTCCGCACTACTTCCCTCTTCCGAAGAACGAGCTGTGCCCTTCTGCTGAGGCTGCTGAGATTCTATGTGTCGTTGATCCCCCTGTCGTTCATGCAAGAAAGGTGGTTGCTCCCGTCGTGGCTGCTGTCTCAGTTGCTGCAGTTCCGGCTGCCCCTGAGGTCCGGGGCCCAGCTTCTCGGCACCTCGCAACGAGTGAAGGTGCTGGCGAAGCAGTACGGAGTTGTTTCTTTCAGCAGAGCCAAAGTAGCGATCGGAGGAAGGAGGAATAGCTCTCACATCCACAGAGCGTACAAATTGTTGTGTGGCAGGGCGTCTATTCACAGTGTTTGAAGAGCAACTGCTGCGTAACGAGCTGCTGTTCGTCCTGTCAAACATATTTACCTGTTGCCGCAGGTCCGGAGCTGACGCATGTAATCGCAACCAGAGGGCGGATTCACGACCAGCCGTCGCACCTGTGCGGACCCCGTTGGCGCTTGCTGCAGAAGACGAAAGTGAGTAAAGGTGCGAGTATTGTGAGCCTGCATAACCGCTGCTGCTGCTACGTCTAGAAGGAAGTGAGAAACGTGGAGGAAAAGGCAAAGCGTCAGACGATCGAGAGACAGGGGACAGAAGTGACGAGCCAGGCGCCTGAAAGAGAAAGGGCCACGAGGGTAGTCGACAGGTGGGATAACAGCCAGATGCATGGAAGCCCTTCCAACCTTGGAGTGACTCTAAAAACTGAGGATCCCAGACAGGGATTTCTGCGACCTGACGTTCTCTTGTTGGTGCTGGATTAAAGGCCACCTCAGAATGTGCCAGAGAGACTGCAGGCGTACCCGCGAGAGTTGCATCGCCTGCTATTCCCACGACAGACGCTGTGACTGCTCCACTTGGAGCTTTTGTTTCCGCTGACGTTAGCGCTGTTGCTCTTGCTAGATCAGTAGGAAGACACATACCTGCTGTAC
Source organism: Onychomys arenicola (assembly GCA_949786405.1). Lineage (NCBI taxonomy): Eukaryota > Metazoa > Chordata > Mammalia > Rodentia > Cricetidae > Onychomys > Onychomys arenicola. The sequence continues at coordinate 27,705 of CATKUM010000424.1, forward strand.
TTGGCGATGGTGCGGTTGTAACAGCATCGCTCTGGCGTTTTGCGGCGACAGCGTGTGGCAAGCCAGGAGACCCTGCCTGGTTATTGAATACTGTTGGTGCGAAGGCCACAGGAGGTACTTGACAAGTGGAAGGAGAGAGTTGTAACACTGAGGAGGCACATGCGATTGGACGCGTAAAGCATGAATCCACTCCAGTCAGTACTGCTTGATGCCTCTTACTAGCTGATTCATCTGCTACTATCCGCACCCCTTCATCAATAATTGGTGCCGTAGCAACGGCTTGAATAGCAGCGCAGGTCAATAGACACTGTGGAAGCGGTGTGGAGCAGCACGCACCGTATCCTCCCATTGTTGATCCTGCTGCTTCCTTCGGTATACCCGTTTCCGCGAAACCTCCGGATGCTGCCCCCGGTGCTGCTATGGCCGTACAATCGGCGGGGGGAACTGCAGTGGGAATGGTATGGTCTGACAAAACCGCAGGAGCCCGCTGAGGTACACAGACATGTCCGGGCCTGTCAGACGAAGAAGGAGGAGAACCCGGAGGTGCAGTGCGAGGAGACCCAGCGACTTGAGATGCACAAGACGTAGATGGATGAGCACCAGGAGAAGCTGAGCTTATGAAAGAGGAAGGAGCTGCCGCTGTAGTTTGCGGGACAACAACATGGGATAAAGCAGGACAAGCTTCTGAGGGAAGGGAGGCTTGACGCGCCGCAGCAACGGCAGCAGGAGGATCTTGCAAAGTTCTAGCTTCGGCAGAAGTAGAACAGAGAAATTGCGGTATGAATGGGGAAACACTAGACGTAGACGAAGACAGAGAGGAGGGACTCATCATTTCCAGTAGTGCTTTGGAGACAGAAGGGTACTTTAAACGAAAATGGGCATCCTGAAGGAGAGCGGAAGCACGCTGCTTGGCAAGATTAAGCCTTGAACGAGAGCTGTGCTCAGGGACGCGGACGCGAGCAGCAACAGCAGCAGCGGACGAGGCAGAAGCGGGAGGAGAATACGGAAGAGAGCAGCTAGCGGAACTCCCGCTGTGGAGTGTATCCACAACCGGGCGCCTGGAGAGAAACCGCAGAAGCGCACAGGCAGAAGGACGCAAAAGCGTTGAAACATATGCGTGCACGTTAACTTGCCCTCCAATGTCTATAGGTATTCGTGCACGTGCAGTAAAGTTGTAAGTGAACACACACAAATTGACGTAGGTATAAAGGGGCGATGTATACGCTGCTGGACATGATAAAAATGAAAAAAGCGTAAGAGAAGGTGCAGTGATGCGGTCCGCACTGCATAGGTATGTTAACGAATTGAAAAAAAGCATCTTAAACTTTACATGTCAAGTACAAATACGCGAGTAGTGTATAGGGAGAGATCCTCAGCTGTAAGCAGTCTTGTAAAGGTTACAAACGTAAAGAGACACATACGTCACCTACACAGTCTCAGGTGGAGACGCTTCAGACTATTTTCAATTGATTAGAATGGAAATACGTGTATCCCCCTCTCCAAGGACCGCCTCCGTACATGTGGGTACCCCAAAGAAAAGTGTGCCGTACAGACGCCGTTTTACATGCCACGTTTATAATGTACTTCTGCTCCTCCTGTATTCTAGTGAAGCCATTCTTTACTGCTAGTGCACAAGAAGATCTTCGTTTGTTGGCAGTTTCCAATACGCGCATCAACGCAGCTGGACTGGGAAGACTGTGGGAAAGCAGGTGGCACTGGCACGTTTTTCTCTGTTTTCGTTTCCAAGAAGCAACACATTCAGACCCCCAGCAGTGTGATATAATAAGGTGTTTCACTGAAAAACCTGTCTGTGAGACTGCATGTGTGCAGACGTTGTTCATTGTCTCTCGCCTTGACTTACAATCCCCCAGCTTGATGTAGATTCTCCATGTTTGCTGCAGAGTCTCAACCAGGTGTTATATCTTCCTGTCCATGTGACTGGACCGGCTCTTGCACTGAATATCCGCAGAAGCGCCGGAAAAGACAGCTTTGAGGCGTATTTCTATGTCCTGATAATGAAAATCTGTGCCCTGCTCTCCTCTGCTCTCTTACAGTAGAGCGTCAGAACGCAGTGCTGGCCCGACCGCACGCGAAAAGGTCACAACATCAATCAGCTGCTTGCAATTTAGGCATTAACAAGGTCAGCAATAGATGAATCAATGTATTGCGGCTTCCCAAGAAGTTTGTTTTGTTTTGACGCTCGAGTGTTGGTTCAGGAAGGGAAGCAACAGAGCTCCACAGAACACAGAAGGGTACTCATATTACCGATCACCTTGTCAGAGTGCAAATGGACGGATGAAGCATGGGCAGAGCACATATGGTAAAGCTTCATTTGTCGGCTAAAAACAAAGGAGAGAGATACATTGGCAAAAACGGGCAAACAAAAGACCAAAAATGTATGAACATGTGCAGACATCCACAGGAATACGTAGACTAGTGTTACAGGGGGTCACGCTCGTGTTCGAGCGAGAGCGAGTGTATCATTGCAGTTTTCCGCGGCACACGAAGAGAGAATACAGATCAGGGAGGCGAGTCGCCTTACCTGTATACGATGAGGTGGTAGGTTAGCCAGAGCAGCAGAGGAAGTATCCACATGCGGACCAAAGCCTTCTCCATTATGCCGGCCTCCATGCAAAACAATTACTCAGACCGTTTATTATATTCGGTGCCTCCGCATATACCAACTGCTGCTCGGTTGACACTCCCACGTGGAAGACGCCAGACGTTCAACATCTTAAAATCCAGTTTCTTAATGACAACTCTGCTCGTTCCATGGTAGATCGATAAAATCGAGGACGCAGAGTTTTGCTGAAAAGAAAGCCTAGTACAGTCGTAGCGTACGTCTGCGCAGTTGTAAAACAGAAATCTACAAAAAAAAAACTCGGGTATGTGAAATAGTACGCTGCGGCAGTGATATGAACACGCCGGCAAGTGTCAGCAAGGCTCATGGTACATCGTAAGCATCCTGCCCCGCCCTCCACAGAAGGCTTGTGAAGATCACAAAAGAAGATATGGCCATTCTGTTTTGTAGTTCTGTTCTTGTGCTCCCGTAGTTTCACTTCTTTTCATATTTATCGGTGTGGTGAGTCAACTCCATCGTCGCAGTCGTCTTGTATGTACTGGAGCTGGAGAGAAGGTTGCGACACGGTTAACAGCGCGAGTGCAGTGTACATCTCATAGAGGCAGGAAAAGACTGGGGTATTCTGGCCGCACGTCAGAAGGCATCTCGTGGGAATTATCGGATCACGAGTAGGGTACCACGAAAATACCCGTTTTCAATGAGGAATCGAGAGACGTACTCAGATATAAGGAAAACCTTCGAAGCATCCGAGTATTCAGCGTCTTCTTGTTCTCACAAGCACAATTTTTAATAAGGAGGTTTAGGTAAGAGAAGGGTGGGAGGTGGTGTGCTGCACTCGCCTGATACAGATTTACCGAGCTGAGCGGCCGGAAGCAGATTCAGCGTCAGGGCTCCCAAGAGTCTCCAGACTCCGAACTAAAACTAAAGAGCACTGCAGCCAGCTAGAAGGCAGACTACAAGTTTGGATATGATAAGGAGTGCTATAGACGGCGTAAGAAATTGGAGGGCAGCGCTAGTACCAGCCAGTGTGCTCAGCGAGGTTGAAATGTCGCTCTTGGGAGAGAATTTGATTCCACACCGAAGAGAACAGAAAATGAATATTTGTACCGGTGAGTCCCATTGATTTATACTCATTTTGTGAGGAACATTGTGGTGGGCTAGTGGTCGTCACAACGCTTGGACGTACAAGACACGCGTATAGTCATTACCGAGCGCATTAGAGAGGAGGTTTATTCCTGGAGATCTTCTTCACCTCCCCGCGGTCTTCCAGTCTTAACGATAGATAAAGCAAGGATATTAAACTAGATAGGCGAAATGTAAGCTTTTGAAAGGATAATGGATGTTGAAGTTTTCAGGTGCATAACTAGCAGACAAGTCATTTATTCCCGCGCGCTAGCTGCACGCGTAGTCGGTGTATGCTCGAGTAGAATGCGCTTATTGTCAGAAGCAGCGTGTCTACGAAGACAAGCAGCCTAACCGGAATATTTGAAACTTTTTCTTCTGGCGCGTTGAACATTGGTACACACCATATGCATGCGATGCCATCGATAGTTGTGGATGTAAGTATATCCTTCTGCACATATTTTGCCGCACACGGTAACTCGCGCACGTAGGTTACCGAACGGGTCTGCAATTCGTAGGCGAAGGATTCTGTGATCCTGACTCTTTTGAGTATTCCACAGAAGCACGTAAACATCGACAAAATACACGCATTCTTCACACACATCTGCGTACGAATGTTTCAGCCGCCTCACCAGTGTCATATACCAATACTATGTATCATCGGCTTCCAATGCTTCGGCTTGAAAAACAGGGCAGTACTTGAGCTGCGTTGACAAAACCGCTGCGACGTCTCTTTCCTATTCCTAAGTTTACGAAACTTCACTACTAATGAGTCGACTGTTTAGGCAAATCACAGTTTCTTGGCGAGACCGGACAATTTCAACGCCTCATATATAGGACTCTCTGTGGATGGAGAAAGGACCTGAAACATATATGTGTGTGGGCGCTTATATGCACCCGTGTGTGCACTCTCGTAGGCAGTTGGGCTTTGTAGTGTAAAACGTAAGTGCTACAACGTCGGATGAACAGTCAGACCAAGTCAGCGACGGTATTTCGGGGCGGCTGTGGGAGGAGTAAAACTGCTCCAAGACTAGCTTACCTGTTTGCACGCCTATACAGAATAAGTGAGGCATTCGCCTCGTAGCGGTGCACAGCCTAGTCCGCCGCTGCCCCACTCTTCGTCGTAGCTATACATTCTATATGTTTCACGTACAGCTTGGAGCAACGTGGCACATCCGGCAACTGCCACAGAGTAAAAGGCATTCTCAACACAGCTGCGTACTCAAAGCGCTGAGGCACTCCATGAGCTGTTCCCATGCACATGGATGCGTTTCCATGTAGCAGCGCCGGCCGCAAAAAGCGTTTTTGCACCGATACACAGAAGCTGGATAAGGCAAAAGCCTGCAAGACCGCGACTACAACGTAAGCCAGGGTATGTTATTACATACAGGCTGTAGACGTGAGGACGGCCTCTACAGTTGGTTAGGAGAGAGTTCTCTAATTTCTCTCACATACGTGTATTACTATATAATTAAATATATATATATATATATATATATATATATATATATTATATATATTACATATTCGTATATGTACGTACTTGGTCTGGCACGCATCTGTTCATGCATACGCGCCCGTGAGTCCGTCCAACTACCACACTTACTAGCAGTACGGGAATTCTTGCGGTATCGTGACTTGCCATAGACACGTGGTGATACAGGACACGCAAGGTGAGAGAATAGATAGTATTGAACGTTTCGCCGCGCTTGTCGTCGGGCGCACGCCTGTGACTGCTCTAGCAGAGCTCGTCGAACAAACAAACTCTTACATCACGTGGACAGACAAACGCTCTCACACATTTGACGGCCTTTATCAATGAAACTGTACACCACACGCGGTCGTTTCGAAGAACTATCAAGCTGAAGGACGTTAGTGCCCAGATCGGTGCAGTGTACGTACGTCGTAGTTGCTAGTGCCCGGGTTGATCGTCAGGATGAATCCAGGACAAACTAGCATAAATTAGGGCCTGGTCGATAACTTACCTGCAACAAGCTTCACCAGTAGTAGAAACATGGGTTTTCCACTGTTTCTCTTTTCTGCGCTGCTTGGCATGCACTGTGGGAAGCTTTTCGCGGTTGGAAGGCATCACGACGTTGTTCTCGAGCACTATACGCCGGAACACAAGGAGGTGATGGGTACGAAATTACTCTCCTTACTCAGTAACATTAAACTACTTCTGTCTCATTAAAATTTTAATTCGGGGTCGCAGACGTCTTACCCAATGACTTCGCGTCTATCAGTAGGACTCTGTGTCATTCGATTTATACATCGTTAATCTACGTTCCATGATCACCTGTAGTCCCGACAGCTCAGCAGCCCGCCCCCGCTGAGGAAATCCCTACGCCGACCGCGCAGGGGCCAGAACCACTCGGTGCTTCAATAGAGCAGCTGGTCAGAGAACCCGCTAGGTTCGGAACTTTGCTCGCGGAAATCAAACACAAGATGAGCACGTACCTCAACAAAGTTAGTTTGACGAAAGATTCACTGTCGTCTGACGTATGACACCTGGCGTGCTACACTTGCAACTTTGCTGTGCAGTTGGAATCGATTGTCGGACGCAATACAGTAGTTCTACAGGTTAGGGAAGTCAAAAGATCCCCGAAGTAGCAGTTCTCATCCCGACTCTGCTCAGCTTGATGTATGAAAAACCGCTCTGAACCGTGATCCACTGACGCATTCATTAAAAAGGCAGAGCGGCGGATACTCACGCTCCTATCTTCGCCCGCTTCGAGTCTAAGGTATGGTAAACGCTCCCCTACGTCAGCGGCACACGAGCTCCCGATGTACTTCCCTACGAACACATAAATAGCACCTGGAAGGCTTTGCCCTCAAACATAAAAGCGCATCTTGCTTCTGTCAATATAGTATTTCGTGTGAGTTCAACATTTATGGAAATGTTTTACATTTTACAGCCGGAGAAGACGTTTTGCTTAGACCACTCGAAACCTTAAATTGCCTTCGCGGCAGCCTAGATAAACGCTAAAAACCTTTCAACTATGTTTTCTTGACTTGGAAGGGAAATCAAAACTGATTTAGGCTGTTAGTCACTTAACACACTCGGACACAGTCACTTTGGAGCTACGGCTGAGACAACACGTGACGAATAACAGACTGATGCCAGCAAAAGTACAACCCCGTATCCCCCTCTTTGCCTGTTTTCAAAACCTGGCAACTCCAATGGCATTCACAGAAATCTCCAATAGGCATGCGGAGGAGTGTCCCAACCTAGCGTACACCCGTCACTATACATCGCTGAGAACGAGGTACCGTAGATGTCTCGTAGTTCACTGGCAGCTACGAGCGGCAAACTTCAGATCAAAGTACTGTCTTCAAAACTGTGCATAATTCGCTCCTTGGAGAGCACTTTTTGACTCGAACAGTGACGCGACTGGATGGTGCTCATATATTACTTGTGGTACATCGTCTGTTCCGTTGCGTGCACTATTTCGCATTTAAGTTTTCTGTTACCTCCTTAGTGATGTCGGTTACGCGGCGTTGCGCGCAAGATAATGTAGTGCCTTCTTTTCCCATTGCAACAGGTGCCCAATTTCTACAAAAAAAAAATGCATGTAACCCGAGTTTTGTGAGCCTGACAACTGTAGCACGCGTTGCAAATATTATTATAGCTCGAGTAAGGCATATGTGTTTCGCAAAAGTATTCCTGATCCTGCGTGACAGTCTTTCCTCACAAGTACAAATGTGTTTGCATCCTGATGCGTCCCTCATTACGTGAAAAAAACGTGTGTACTGACACGGGCAAGAAGCTTATATCTCAATGTCACCTACGAATACTGCATTCCCCCGCTAATCGTACGTACCGCAAAAGATGCAGGTGCATTATCGTGTACCACCACATCTGGCGTCTTTGATCAGCACTTTTATCTAGAAAAAGCAGGTATCTCCCTCTGAAGGGGTTTTCAAAAATACACACGACTTCGATTTGCCCTCTAAATTGAATCAACCTCGCATTCATGGAGTGGACTACTGCCGCCAACGGACGAACACGTTTACCTGTACACGACTGTGTGTATGTGTATCTCTACCGATTTTGACAAAACTTGTATCTCTACCGATTTTGACAAAACTTCCATTTACGGACTAACCGGCCATAAGACACAGTCCAAAATTTTTGTTCGA
>CATKUM010000425.1:0-35445 GCA_949786405.1 Onychomys arenicola
CGGAAAAAATGGAAAAGTGCTTCATGAAGCAGTCATCGCCGTGCCTGTGGAGAGGCAGCAACAATTTGTCCAATATTCTCTCTACACCTTCATTCTTTCTACTTTCACAGAACCACATTAGCGACTGCAGGCGCCTCTTCACCAGCAGAAACAACAACAGCAGAGACAGCAACAGTGACTGCAGCAGCAGGAGGGACTGCAACAGCAGCAGCGACTGCAGCAGCAGCCGCAACACCGCTGGCATTAACAGCAGCAACTGCAGAAACAACTCCAGCCATAGTAGCACTAGCAATACCAATAGCAGCAGCAACTTCAACAGTATCACAAGGAGGTGCAGCAGCAGAAAGTCCAACAGCAGCAGGAAGTGCAACAGCAGCATCAGGAAATGCAGCAGCAACAGCAGCATCGGGAAGTGCAACAGCAGCAAGAAGTGCAGCAGGAAGTGCGGCAGCAGGAGAAGCATCAGCAGGAGAAGCAGCAGCAGCGGAAGCAGCAATGCAACTGGAAGGGGAGATGGTGTATATCAGTTGGCAGTGCTGCTGCGAAGGTTTCCGTATCTTTGCCTACCGTTGCTGCATGCTCGCTACAGTTTGTGTTTTTTGCTCTGTCAGTTGAATCAAGGCATGCTCCCAAGCAGTGAGGAGACAGCGAGGGCTACGCGACTGTGTCTATCTGCATGTATCTGTCGATTCTCTTCTTCGTTGCCTTCTTTTCTTTTCTTCTCCCTCTTCATCTGCGCCTCTTTCCCTGGTATCCTCTCTCCGCCATGTGTAGTAGCCTCGCTGCCTATTGCCACTTTAATACATTCTGCTGTTGTCTCATCTGCTGCTAGTGCTGCTGCTGCTGCTGCCCGAGCAGTCTCTCCTTTTGCTCCGGCGTCTGCTACTGTTTCTTCTGCTGCTGCTTCTTCCGCTGTGAGTCGTGCAGCCCCTGCTGCTGCAGCAACAACAACAAGAGTGTCTGGAGATCGTGTTTCCTGCGTTGAAACCTGCTTCCTTCGCTTCGTTGTGGCAGACAGCAGCAGCAGACTGCAGCAGCAGCAGCAGTAGAACCAGCTGCAGAAGAAGTAGCAGCAGCCACGCCTCCAGTAGCAGAAGAATTCCCTTCGCCGTCGCATCTTTAAAAAACAGCAGGAACAGGAATAGCAGTAGCAGCAGCAGCAGGAATAGGAGCAGCAGCAGGATTAGTAGCAGCAGCAGCAGCAGGAGTAACAGCAGCGACAGGTATAACAGCAGCGACGGGATTAACAGCAGCAGCAGCAGCAGCAAGCATAGCAGCAGCAGCAGGAGTAGCAGCAGCAGGAGGAATGGCAGCAACAGCAGAATAGCGGCAGCAGAATTAGCAGCAGCAGGACATGCAGCAGCCGCAGGCATAGCAGCAACAGCAGGAAGAGCAGCAGCAGATGCATCAGTAGCATCTGGAGCAACACCAGCCGCTGCTTTGATAAGGGCAGCAGGAGTGTTTCTCCCGTTGTTGGTCTGGAGGGTCGCTGGCAATCGTTTCTGACAGAGCCCACGCACGCGCAGGAGCAGCAAACACAACGTCGTCGTGGTGCTTCTTTATCATCTTCATTGATACAAAGAAGGCAGCGGCCTTCTCTTTTCCTTTCTGCTGAAGAGAGAAGAAAGGAAATATCACACAGAAGAAGATGTTTACTTGCGACAACAGCACGTGCTTCATCCTTTTGTCCGAGGGAAGGAGAAGCGGAGAAGCTCGAGAAGGAAAAAGGTCGAAGTGAAGCTGCTGCTGGAGAGACCGGAGAAACAGCAGGAGCAGTAGCAGAACCAGCCGTGACAGTCTTCTTCACCAACAACATATGCATGCGAGGACAGACCCCAGGACCTCCAGGTCAGCAGCACCAGCAACAACAGCAGCAGCAGCAGTAATAGCAGCAGCAACAGCAGCAGCACGAGTAGCAGCAGCAGCAGCAACAGCACCACTAGCAATAGCAGCAGCAATAGCAACAGCACCAATAGCAATAGCAGCACCAACAGCAATAGCAATAGCAGCAGTAGCAACAATAGCATCAACAGCCACAGCAACAACAGCGACAGCGACAGCAATAACAGCAGCTTGACTTGCTGCTGCTGCTGCTACGGCTACAGGTCGAGAATAGCCTTTCGGTGTAGACGCATGAAATTGACGCGGGGGATGCTGATCTGTCCGTTGCTGCAGTGGCGAAGAAGACAGAGGTCTTTCTCCACAAGATTTCATGTTCGAGTTTCCGCGACTATGCGTTGTTGCATGTAGAAGGGACACTAGGCAGTCGAAGAACACCTCAACAGTCTAAGTACAGCAGACACCTTGCGTTTCTTATACGGTGTACAGACCCCCGATGAAACATATTGTAAATAGCACTTCGTCAGAGACAGGTGAAGTAGATGCAGATAAGACCTACACACCTTCGAAAGACATGAGAGACACGTCTCGCTTTAGCGTAATTCCACGCTGGAGACGATGTTAATCAACTGCTGGGTGGGGATGATTGTCTCGTTGCTGTTTTTGCTTCACAGGATCACCTCTGTTCGCTGGCTTCTTCAGCATCAGGACGCTACTATCATCGCGCAGGTGAAGGCAGCGAAGCCTCGGCTGCTGGTCGCTCAGCAGCAGTTAGCTGCGCAGCAGCCAGAGCACTTCTCACAGACAATACGGAACACTTCTTCTTCTTCTTCTTCATCTTCACCCCTTCCTTCGTCTTCAACATCCGTTTCTTCTTCTTCATCATCCGTTTTCCATCTTCCTCCTTTTTCTTCTTCATCACCTGTATGTTCTACTACGGATAGTCTTTTTCCTTCTTCTTCTTTGCATGCATCTGCTGCTGCAGAGGCAGAGCGAGACGCTGTAAAATCGGCAGTGCAGCACGTTGCAGCAACAGCAGCCGCAGGGCGCCTCGTTGTAGCGCTTTGTTTCTCTCCTCTTCCGACGCCTGCACACTTCTTCTTTGAAACACCTAGTTCTGCTGCTGCTGCAGCAACAGCAGAGACGAAAGAAGCACATCTGCTGCCAGAAGGAGAAGAAGAAGCGCTGTCAGCAACAGCAACACCAGATCAAAGAGAAGAGGAAACAGCAGAAGTTGATGTCCGCTCTTCTTGCTGTGAAACAGGATCAGCAGGAGGAAGAAGAAGAAAGGCCTTCTTCCCTCCAGAATTAATAGTGCAAAGCGCATGCAACTCCGATGAAGTGGAGAAGACACCTCTTCTTGAGGAGGGTCTCTTTGCAGAAAGAGAAGATGCACAGCAGGAGCAGCACCAGCTGAAGCAGAAGAAGAAGCAAAAGAAGAGAGCTGACTTTCTAATTTTGTCTACGCAGCAATCAAATGAGGTCTCTTCTACTTTGGTTCAAGGTCGCACTCGGGCTTCAGTGCACCAGCAAGCAACAAATGCTTCCACATCCCGATACAGCAGTATAAAACATCGCAACAGCGAGAGGGAGACCCAGCTGCAAGACAGCAGCAACTGTTGTAGCGATAGTGGAGTTCTCTGCGAAACCGGTAAAGAAGAACATTCTTTCCCTGAAAACAGAAGAAAGACGCTTTCCGAGTGTCTAAGCAGCAGCAGCAGAGCAGCAGCGCCTTCAAACGAAACATTTCCTCCAAACCTGAGGTCGACGAGCAGCAGCCATGCAGCAGCAGCAGCACATGCAGATCTCTTTCTTTTCAAACCTTCGCCCGGGATCATCAGCAGCCACGGGATATTCCCCTCGCATGCAACAGCAGCAACGCACTTTCTCCGTAATGCTGCAGCAGCACATGGGGCGTATAGTTGCCCTCGTGACGATGCTGCATCAGCAGCAGAAACAGCAGCAGCAGAAACAACAGCAGCAACAGCAGCAGCAGCAGGAAAAGCAGCAGCAGAAACACCACCAGCAGCAGCAGCACCAGCAGCAGCAACACCACCAGCAGCAACAGCAACAGCAGCACCAGCACCAGCAATAGCAGGAGCAGCAGCACAGCAGCAGCAGTAGAAGCAATAGTAGGAGAAGAGAAATCTGGGGTCTCATCATTAGAGAAGACGTGCGTGTGTTCTTCGGGCGAAGGGAGATTTGACGAAAGACACTGGGAGACAGAGGCAGGAGGCCGTAAAAGAAGTGACGAAGGAGAAGAGGGGGAGAGGAAGAAAGGCATGCAATTACTAAGAAGAGAAGAGGAATTCGAGGGGAAAAGCTGTGTGGGGAGGCTCCAAAGAAAAAGGGAAGAAGAGACAGGCACGAAGAACACGAGAAGAGATAGAGGGAGGAAGAATAGAGATACAGAAGGCGATAGAAAGCAAATGAGTAAAGCCAACGTAAAAATGAAAAACAATGACGGATGCGAGGAAATTCATAGAGAAGAAGAAGAAAAAGAAAAAGTGGAAAGAGGCATATGCGGTGCTGACAGAAACAGGCAACGGGAGCTGCCAGTGCGAGACGCAGCAGCAGCAGGTGATGGTGGAGACGTAGCAGCAGCTGAAGACAAGGCAGTAGCAGCAGCAGGAGACGTTGCGTCAACCGCACCGAAGGCAGCAACAGCAGGAGATTTGCTATTTGCTGCTGCAACAGGAAGGGAGCGGACAACTGCATTGCACGCAGACGCACTGGCAGCAGGAGAGAAGAAGGCAGGAGGAAGTTCAAAAGCAACAGCGGCACTACAAGCGCTATCCAGAGCAGAAGAGAGAGAAGAGGAAAAATGTGCTGGATGGTCCGATGTATACAAAGAGAATTTTATCAGGAACAATAGGAGCGAGACAAGCAGCAGCAGCAGCACACCAGTGTACAGCAGCACCGAGAGACCATATTATAAGAGCAGCAGCAGCAGCAGCAGCACTAACGGCGGCGGCACGAACAACGTCAACAGCACACGCAGCCGCAGCAGCAACACGAGCAGCATCAGCACCAACAGGACGAGCAGCAGCAGCAGCAGCACAAACAGCAACAGGAAGAGGTTCCAGCGGCAGAGCGAAAGCATCGAATGGGAGTGGCATGGAGCTCCGTTTGCACAAGATTGTTTGTGGATGGTAGGCTCTTCTGTAGGCGCGGTGCAGCAGGTATTTGACGCAGCGACAGCAGCAGAACCAGAAAAGAAGAGAAATGTCGAGGGAAGGAGCTGTGCCGCCCTCAACGAGGACCTCATCTGTCTCTGGAGGGCTGTGGAGCAGCAGCAGCAGCAGCGAGCGAAGCACCAGGAAAAGCAGCAGCAGACGTCCTCAGAGCACGAGGAGAAGAAGCAGCAGCAGCAGCAGCAGCAAGAGCAGCAGCAGCAAGAACAGCAGCAACAAGAGCAAAAGGAGGAGGAGGAGGAGGAGAAGCAGTGGGCGCAAGAGGAAGAGAAGAAAGAGAAGCAGGATGGGCAAGAGGGGCAGCAGCAGGAGGAAGAGCGCGACCAGCAGAAGTGTCACTTGAGGAAGCAGAGGTCTGACAACGAAGACCGGGACGCACAGCAGAAGCACCTCCAGCAGCAGCAGCAGCTGGATCCACAAAAGCAGCAGGCGGGAGAGGTGCAGCTAGGCGCAGCAGGTGAGACATCCCTAAACGTCCAGCCAGGGACAGGAGAAGAGCAGCAGCAACAACAGAAAGTATGCGGGTAGGTGGACTGGAATTTAAGAAAGGAAAGCTGCTTTAAGGATGAACCTGAGGGTGGAAAAGAAGACCAAAGAAACTTCTTTCTTTTGATCCCGAGCGATGTTTACAAACAATTCGAAAGAGAGAAAAGATGATGATTTACTCAGGCCGCTCACGCTCAAGGAAGACTTCACTTGCTGCCATAGAGAGGGAGGTGGTGTTAGGAGCTGGAGCGTGCTTCGCGGTTGTGGTGTAGTGACACCATTACGAGTGGGAAATCGGCTAGCTGCAGTGCGCAGTGCAGTGTACAGACACCACAAAGGTTTGAAAAAGTTCTGCAGAGTACGTAAAGACGTCTACATTGCTGCAGAAAGACCTGTGAAAACAATGCAAATGTATATGTGTGGATATAGAGACATGTCTATCCGTGAAAGGAGTTTTGCAATGTGTCTTTAAGGGCAGTTGTGCCTCAGAGAGGCAGTCAGCTATTCAAATAGGCAAAGAAGAAGGAGATCCTGCGTTCAACCGCGCTTCATCATCAGAGACACCCCAGTAGCAGACAGAGACACACCTGAGGGAATCATAGAGAAACAGTTGCCGGCCAGACCATCCTGCTGCGCATGCAGAAGCATCAGCGAGAAGACGCAGCACCTGTCCAGCAGCAGCAAAAGCAGAAAGAGGAAAGAGAGAAGAGCAGGCGAACATTTGGAAGCAACAAATGATAGCCTTTCCTACGCGAAGGAGGGTATCTCGCAATCTCATCGGTGGCCGCGTTGAGTCATACGTGCAAACCCATGCGTCTCTTCTTCTTCTCCTTCTTCCTCTTCTTCTTTCTCTTCTTCGTATCTCCACCTGAATCTTCAACCACCTCATATATTCGTGCCTCACTTCTCTTTTACTCCTCTTCTCGCTCTCTCCCTTTTACATGTCTTGAAGCATACATATATATATATATATACATATTATTATGCAGACATCGCTTTCTCTTTCTGAGCTCCTGTTGGTTGACGATATAAACTTACTTCTGAGTATATGTATATATATATGTATATATTTGTATAAATACACATCTACAAGTATATACATGTATATATATATATGAAGAGATGATGAGATGGGAGGCTGGAGCCCGAATCGCGGCATGGGGATCGAGGAGAGCCCGCCGACGAGAAGAAACGAAAGCGTGCAGGGCAGCAAAGATAATACAAGAGGGAATCAAGAGAGAATGAAGAAGATATTTACAGAAGAAGAAAAGGTCTGTTTTTTGTTCTCCTGACGGAAGGATGCCTCTTGTTGTCCTGGTGAAAGAAGAATATGTTCATTTGTTTTTTCTTCGAAAGAGAAGATTGAAGAGGGAGAGATGTCTTCCCCGGTTGTCATTTTGCGAATGAATCAAATATGTCCTTCTATGTTGTCTGTTGCTCAGCCAGCGAAGCAGGTCCGGACACTGCAGCATCGCAGAGAACCTCTCACCCAGGCGTCAGAAGGGCTCGAGCGGATGAAGGAGATCGAAGAGAAGACCAGGAAAGGACCAGCTGCGAGAAGATGAACTTGAAGCCTCCTTGCAGACAAGACGTCAAATTTCTCTTTTCTTCTTCTCTTTGGAAGCAGCTCGTTGCTGGCGCGGATCTGCTGCGCAGCGATCAGAGACTCGGTATCGTGCTTCTGGAAGCGAAGGAAAAGAAGAAGAAGTGCGAGAGGACGTCTATGCATTAGAGAGAAAAAGACAATTGCGCCAAAACGCAGGAGGAAATCAGAGAAATCTGGTTGCTGTCTACTTGAATCAAACCGAGGAAACCGCCAAACAACGACAACAGTTGCTGCAGTCGGCTTCTGAAATCTTCGCAGCTACAGACGCCGTCACCAGTCTGGCGCGGCTCGACGGGATGTACAAGTCAGCTACTACTTCAACTTCTCATGCAAATGTCTGCTTTCATTCTCTTCCCCTTACTCCTGGTGCGCTTGATGTTCCTAATGTTTCTGCTGATCCTGCTGTTCCTTCTGCTCCTGTTGTTTCTCCTGCGCTTGCTACTTCTCCTGTTCCTGCTGGTACTGCTGCTCCTGCTGATCTTACTGCTCCTGCTGATCCTGCTGCTGCTGCTGGTGCTGCTGCTGCTGCTGCTATCGTCGGATTGTGACCTTTCCTATGGAAGAGTCTGTGTCCGTCCGCGCTTCTACGTAGAAGTGCCTTTTTTAAAAAATCCAGAAGGCGGTATCATCTGTATATACGTAGAGATGACATGTCAAAGAGAGGTCTGAGACACTGTAGCTCTCTGTTCTTTTTCCATCTGTTCCTGCTGACGTTTCATCTCCTTCTCTGCTTCCTTGGCAGCAGCACACCGACAACCGTAGGATTTGTCTTTTTGCTTGAGGACGATATATTTCCTCATCACGAATTTGCTGCAGCTCACCAACGAGTCAACTCGTGTACCTGCTACAATTGCCACGAGCGCCACTGCGCATACGTCTTTATTGTCTCATTTTTAATGAGGAAATCACTCCAGGCTTGAGAGAAAGTCTTTAAAAGTCAGCATTCACGTGGGCGGAAGCGTTCTTGGATTTCATCGTTTCATCACAGTTCACGGCAGATATTCTCCTTCGTTAGGGATTCTCCACCAAGGGTTATGCAGACAGTTTGATTCTGATCGCTGTTGAGCTGTACACTCTATCACGCACGTATTTGATCATTGTGAGCTGCTGGAGGACGAGAATTCACTCAGAAATCTACTTTTCTGCCCCGAATAGAGCGAATGGATCATCACTTTGGACTTTCCCTACTTCACGACTGCGGGTGTGAAGTGAGGCGCTGTAAACATGTACGCGTCTTTTCCGAGAAAGAACGCTTCCATTCTTCGCGATATTCTCCTCGCAAATACCTGCATCAGATCTACTATTCTTTCTCTTCGTATTCATCCTGCTACGAGCTTTTGCTTTCTGTGTAGCTGTACTAGTAGTTACTTCTTTCTCTTTACAAAGTAGAGGAAAGCGACCACAAGAAGTTGCGCGTCTCTCTAGGTACTGCTCACTGCATCTGCACCCTCCGGATGTTTCTCTGGCGTGTGCACGTATATCTCTGCCACGAACGATTCCAGCATGGAAGAAGAACAAGAAACGCAGCCTGGCTCCAGCTACTGGCGGAGCGTAGTTCAAAAGCGCGCACTTGGCTTTGACGCAAACACCAAAACAAAATTTTGGCAGGTATGAGACATCGTTGAGAGATAAATGATCGCCGAGGCAGTAATGGGTGTGCGCACCCGCGTAGGCACGTGTGTGTGTGTGTGTGTGTGTGTGTGTGTGTGTGTGTGTGTGTGTGTGTGTGTGTGTGTGTGTGTGGGGGTGGGTGGGTGGGTGGGTGGGTGGGTGTTTGTGTGTGGACACACGTGTGTAGTGGTAATAGAGGTCGATAATGATACGATGAGAGACAGAGTAACACAGAGAAGCGCAAACGAATAGAGGGACGCTGCTCAGAGAATGAGGCACGCGGCCGTAGGAAACTTAGAAGGAGAAACCACTCGGCTGAGTGTGGCGCACGGAACGTGGCGAGGCCAAAGATGTGACCGCACGGCCTGTTCCGGCGCAGAGAGGCATATTCTCCATGGATGTCAGAGAGACACACAGGGAACACATTTTATACAGGAGAGAAGAGCATTCCAAGGGATGGAAGAGAGAAACACAGTGTTAATTTTCAGGGAGATAGCAACGGACCCTGTACGGTGGCGTGCGAGATATATAGAGCAGGAAAATATCTGGGAAGAGAGCGCACATAAGAGAGCTTGTTATGGCTTCACAAGAAAGGAAGAAAAAAAAATTTACGTGTAGACTGAAAGATACGCGAAATCCTCTTACTACAGCCGCCTGGCGAGCTGTTTTGAGCTGCCGTGTGGCGTGAGAAACAGCAGAAGAGACGGCGAACATCAACGTCAATAATTTCTGAATCGATGAAAAGGGACAAAAAGAGATGGGAGGGAGATTAGAAGAAAGACCTTTGCGATTCTATCCTTCACGTGGAATTCATCTGGATGAAGGATCTGTACTTGTCCACGTCGTACCGATTCTAAGGATTTTCTCGATGACACACCACATAAAATTGTATTGTAGAGCACGGGGAGGGTACCGTTTGTTTGTCATGAACGATGATACAGTCGCATGAATAGCAGAGAGAGAGCGTGGAGGAAGATGAAAGAAGAGAAGAGGAGCACGGAACGCGAAGAAATGGTGGCGAGGATAAGTGTAGCACAGAGAGGGGAGAAGTGAGGAATGGAGGGAGTTTGTGAAGTCGGCACCAGCAGACCCAGAAAGAACAAGCAATAAATCCACCGGTGGAGTAAAGAAGAAAGACGATGAACCTTGAAAAAGAAAATGGCCAGAAGAGGGGGAAGGGAAGCGTCGTAGTGCAAAAAAGAGGTGTGTAGTCCGAGGACAGCAAATAAGGAGCGGACAGGGCGGCGAAGAGGACAGCAGAGGTCTAGTCGTAGGGCAAGACGATATATCCAGAGCACGCATTGAACTCCTGTGATTCGGAAACTAGAGGAAGACGTTGACGGAGGGATGGCGGTGATTTCCGATCAGCCGCGGTTTGAACTGCTCCGAGACAGCTGTTCCAGAAGACGTCAGGAGAGGACTGTACAAATGTCTAGCTCCGTTGGTGCTTTCAAAGACACTTGATGTGTCTCTCTGTTCTTCGTAGATATAGTAGATATAGACGTGTTTCCAAGTTCGAGGAAGTACGCGCGTGTACGAGCCTACATATATATCAGTAGTCTGCATACGGTGAAGCGGTGCAAAAGTCAGCTCCTGGCAGGAAACGTGATGGCTATATCGTAAGTCTTCGCTTCGTGTCTTTCGTATGTTACGCACAGGAGCAGTACTCCTCTCCCATTTATCCAAACTTCAACTTGTGGAAAAGGCGGATAAAGCACGCTGTGTCCTCGCGAGGGAAATGGAGAACCTTTTCCGTCATGCAGCAGACTTCCTTGTTCTCGTGTACGTGCCCCCTCCAAGAAGCGCATCGAAAGACGGCAACACTAAGCGATCTCATAGCGAATCAAGGACAGCTAATTTCAGAAAGTTCTTTCTGCAAACCGCGTGGCTCTTCTTCGCTGCTGCTTCTATGCTCGGTCTTCCCTTGGCTGCTTCTGCGTGTACAAACAGCACATTTATCCTCCTTGGCCCACCAGGCTCTGATGCGCAAATTCTACAGGTACGTTGGGAGCAGCCGGCTGGTAAGAGATTTCTAGATGAACCCGACCCCTGCGACAGGAATTGCGTCTTTGAGTACATGCGATTGCCCGCTGATGCGATGCTATACCAGGAGATAAAGCTGCTGCAAATGGCAACTGTTGCTTCAGTGCGGAAATAGAAAAGTAAATATCCGGTTGTACCGTAATTATACGGTGTTGACCCGGTCAAGCACCTTGCGATCCATTCTGTTAGTGCTAAAATCCATGCGGCAGATCACAGAGCAACTCGGCGAAGGCCGCAGATGGATGAGTATCGAGTAATTATCCTCTTTTCTGCAGGCCTTTGCCTGCACAGAGTAATCCTTCTTTCTATACCGTGGATGACAGTGCTTATGTGTGAGGAGCACTGCGGCAAAACACAAGGCAATAAGCCATGTCGGAAGTGGCTGTGACACGCAAACAAGTGAAGAACGATGGCAGTCAGCAGCAAGGGCGTGGCCGTCGGGCGTGGCCGTCAAATTTGCGCATAAATGTTTCATTTGTGCCGCCTGTCACTGCTTTCTTCCTTGTGCAGATTGCAGAGCGCGTGTGCAATAAATAGTGTTAATAGTGGTGACGAACTACGACGAGGTGAACTATTGTCTCAAGTTATAAGAAGGACAATGACGCTCTCTTTTGCTGAACTTGCAAGCAAACATTTGAAAGACTTTCTTCTGCTGTTGATGTCACCACCACGCGCCAGGCGCCGCGGAAAAGCCGTCAGAGTTGTACCAGCGCCACATTCAACCAGGACGCTCTACGTGATCATGTTTCGTATGTTCAAAAGGAACATTACCAAGAGCGCCTCAGACTCCGCCCACCGACATGTAAATATCACGTTGTAGCCATCATGACTCCGACCCGAATATAGATCCCCAGCTTTCTCTAGTTTGAACAAGGACTCCACGCTTCGAACTGATTGCTCTTGGTACATGTATATAGTTCGTTGCAAATATTGGCAAAGCGAGCAGAGTTTAAGTGTGGGCTTGCGACATCTGTAGAACGAAAGCACAATTACCTTTTCTTTTACCGGTGTTATCATCGCCTAAGCTCACATTGTATAATCTCTCTGCAGTCATCGGAACTACCTTGACGCAGTGCATCCAAGCTGTCGACTTGTAGGATAGCCTATGCGGAAAGGACAGACCGTACAGCTTTGTAGGGAGGCACCGCCGAAGGCTGAACTCGTATAATGCGAATTCAGCCACGAGGGAAACAAGTTTCGCGGATAAATCCTCCACTTCCACTCTGTGAACTACTGAGCATAATGCAATATCTCCAGCTCGGCTGGTGTGACTGAAAGGCTCATGTGGTCTCTCGACTTTGACACTGATCGTCTGCGGTGATACCACAACGTGCTCACCATGTCCTCCCGACGGTTCGTTGTACACGAAAATTTGATGGATGGACGGTCTACCACGTTGAGGCGCACAAGGCCACGTTAATATGGTTATCAGCAGATAATACAAACGCACCATATAGACACCAACCTCACCACTCAAACTAAAGTCTGTTTTAGCGGACACCACTGTAAGTTACACTTCAGTGCGTTAAAGCACCTACATGCTCTATTAATTGCCTGTCGTCTCAAGCATGTCGGGACTGCGCAGGTGCCCCTTCACATCTAGTGCGAGCGTGGAGTACACTTCTGACTATGCCGATTTGCCTTGCGCCACGGTATAGCTTCGCACGTCTAAATATGGTAGCGCCCTGGAGCTCAACCTTACCTTTCAATACCTGAAAGACATACAATTTGTCAGTGTGGGGCAACAGCTGTATATGGCTTGGGCAGACGGCCAGCGTGCCGTTCATCAAGAGACGATTACATGCTGCCGCCCATCCACCTGATGTCACTGATGCTGATGTGTTCCCGCACACTAACTCATGCATTCTTGAAAAGGCCCGTACATATTGCAGCACAGCTGGTTCGTAAAGTCTTCACCATGCAGTCACCCAAAATGGTGCTCGCCGCGGCAACGTTCAATGGCTTTCTGTGGGTGCTTTTTCCGGCCCGGCGCCAGCGTTTATTTCGCGTTACCGACGGGCCGCTCGACGGTAGGAGCCACTGCCGTTAAATCCGTAAAACAACCCCTACCCGAAACCAAAACATACTCCACCGTACGCTCCTACATCGCTGACTGACGCACCAAATTAGCGCGCCAGGACCAACACAGCGGGTGGCTACGCCCAAAAAACTCCCGCAAAGCTAGCATGGTAAGATTCGTTTTCCCTGAGCTTGGAATAGTGACCAGGAGCCAGGATCCGATCTCTCTGAGGATGCTGACTACTTCCAACTGCGTCTCGGCGTGCGGCCTCCGACGGCAACCAGCTCATCTCGTTGCAGTCCCATATGTATGTTCCTGCGTCCTGGAACGAGCCCTCGTTATTACCGTCCACATTAGTAGTCCTCTCAAAAGTTTCCTTTCTACAGTCACCTTACTTCTGCTTCGTAGGGGTTTCGACCGGGCTTGTCTCCGCTTTTTCTGTTCCTTCTGAAACCTCGACATCACGACCGCCCGTGCAACTGTACACAATTGGTGGTGCGCCGCCGTGGTGCTCTATTCTGATACGTACGGCGTTTCCTGCTGCTTGAAAAACGTAAGGAGGTAATGGAGCCCGGCGGTATTCACGTCCTTCGGAGCAGCGTCCACTGTTACCAGGGTTCTGGAACCAAATATTGCTGAATTCCAGGTGGCTGCTTGCCATGTTTGTTGAGGGGCTGAGAAAGGAACAGAGTGACTGCCTTTGCTGATAGCGATGCGCTGTATCGTCGACGGAGAAAAGGGCCGCGGACCGCGTTTCGCTTTCCTACCTCAAGCTAGAATACAAACCTACCACGGGGACTTTCGACGAGAACTTTTCTGCATACATACGCTGTAGTACACACATATGGATACCTTGGAAATCACGGCTGCTGCGGCGTTTGCTCTTAGGCTTTGCGACAGTCCTTCTCCATCTCATGCTCTTACTACGCGCATGTAGCGTCACTTTGTCGTGAAGCCATTACGACCGATTATGGCTGGTCATGCCGCCGCTCAAGTTAGATTTTCAAATTCACCACGGCACCGCGAGGCTAAGCAACTAGCTTAGTCTGGTGCACTGCAGGTTCAAACTCAAATTTCAAAAAAGGGGTCTTGGGACAACACAAGTCTTCGTACGAAGGTGTTGTGATTATACCTTGTCAAACCTTTAATGCGCCCACTTTGGGGACGAGTGCCCTGTTCCAGTTCTGATCCGCCACCAACAACGAGGTCAACGGCAGATAAAGCTGGCTAGTATCGATGGCGACGTCACGTGCGGGACGCTGACCCCAAGTAGACAGCCAAGTAAAATACCTGTGAACGTTAGAAAGGAATCACACTATATTACATTGATTGTAACTACCATTAGTATCCAGCTTCCCACAACAAGCGATGCAGGCGATAACGCCGGGGACGCAATGGCGATGCCTGTGTGCCGTCGCTAGTTTTTTTGAGATGGAGAATGCAGTGGGAGGCATGCAAGAAACAAGAGCAAGAATCAATAACATCGTTGCATCGAGGGCGCTATGTCGTTCACAACTGCGGCGAGGCGCCACTGCACACAGAGACTAGCGGTCCGGGACCAGCTATGAGGGCATCATGTAGCTAGCTAGCGTTGTCTAACTTCGCATTACGGCAATTCGATCATGTAATCTTTTGCAGCCATGTTTCGTCACTTTCGTTATTCCACTTTTCTCCCCTTAAGAAGAACAAGGTAAAATTCAGTTTGTCACCACGGTAGACCTTTGGATGGTTCTGTACACCAGAAACACCCCATACTTCAACCGTAGCAATCGACACAGCTACGGCACACCCAGTCGTTGTACTTTAACAGGAAGTATATTGCGTACGAAATATGCTTTGAATCCTATGCCAAGTTCTCATCAATTCTGACCGTAGGAGAAACGTGAAACTGTAAGCTTCCGAGTTGTGAATCTTCAAAGGGCATACGTGATTGCCTGATTAATTTCCCGGTATTTCTCGCATTCAATCCAACATGGCGTCACCTTATCGTATCCCCGTCCAGGACTCCTTTAAATCAAAACACCTTCAATGACCGTCACCATCACTGCAGAGGACCTGGCGATCCCTTCGTTGAGTGGAGAGATTCCTATGCCCGGTAATCTGGTAACCATCGACCCAAATCCTGGGTTTCAGAGTCAACGCACGGGAGAGAAGGCCTCGTCGAAGATGGAAACCACCCCCGTCTCTCCTCCTTTCAGTGCCGAATCCACTGAGGCATTGTCTCATGTTTGCCCTAATGGACAACGTGCGCGTGAACTCTGTAAGTCGATCCCTTCGCGATATTTGTATCAGCTGGCAGTGGTCTCGGTAGTGACTGCCTTCACTCGTTGCTCCAGAACGTTAGGACGCGACGATCTCCAGTCAGTAGGGATCCCCGTCTGAGCATTATACATAAGATTCGGCTGCGTGTACACGAGCATTTCTTCAGCGGGCGTTCTCACACTTTTTGACAGCTGAAAAGATTCCTTGACTTTTTGTTGCTTACTTTCATGTTTAGTGGAGGCCAAAACAGAGTAGAGCGAACTCGAATACGACGACGTGGTCGGTCGCCTACCATGTGGGGCAGTCTGTGGAGCTGCACTTCTGGGCGCCTTGTAAAGGACAGCACTCTAGTTAGTAATGCTGACGAATGTCAGAACACTACGACCGTGTAGTTTAGCCAGCGCAAGGTGTATATCAAGCCTGCAAGTTCTCCAGACGTCTACAGGCTTTTGAAATGAAAGGGGAGCGCGTAGGACGTGTTGCTTGCTGTTCGATACACAAAGGGTCTAGGCAAACTAAGTTCTGTAATTTAATAAGGCGCTCTCACGGTTTTCCTCTATTGAAAGGATTTGGGATGTCAACGTAAACAAATGTTCGATAACGGGCCACCACGTGTAATTCTACTCTAGCACTCCGCGTAGCTTTACTGGATAGTCTTTTTTAGTCAAGGCTCGGTGTTAAATCCTTTTAATGAGGAATTTCACAGGTAATTGGGCTTTTAGCGTGTTTTAGCCTCTTTCGTTTGTGCGTTTTTGAGCGAGGATGTGGGGGTTGTTCTATCATGTCCCGGTGGGCTAAAAACTTGCGTCAGGTCGGTCTTGGTCAGTGGGCTCATGCTTGGCTCACCTACCTCTTGCATAGTCTTTGATTGTATCTGGTTGTTTTCTGTTGTTCTTCGTGCATCCGTTTGCAACGGGGAACGACAATTGTCAATGTGTTATTGTATCCATGCATAGTTCTTCCCTTCCCTGCTTTCTTTTTGTACCTGAATGGTCGCGGACGGCGGTCTAGCCAGTATGCAAGAAAGCATTGGTGGCACTTGGGAGGGCTCATCTCCATCGTCTTTATTAAGGAAAGACAGCGCTGCCTCTGTAATAGCCCCACCTCTCAGAAGCAGTTCGAAACACGCAGACGCTTTATATGGGAAATTTGGGGCGCCACCACCGATTCAGCCGTTGGAGACGGAGGTTTCGGAGGAGCGTACAGCAGAAGGGTATGCGCTTAGGAATGACAAAGATGTCGAGACCAAAGATTTCACGTACTGGGATAAACTCCGTCGGAGTGGCACGCGCACTGAGATTCGTCGCTGGCGTACTTACTTTCCAGAAGGCGAAGAAGATTCTGCGTTCTACGGTCGCACAGTCGGTGAGCGGCCCAGCTTTGCAGCATCACAAGCTCGAATGTTGTCACTTTCTTGTGTGCGGTGTGTGTGGTGTTTGTTATGCTGTGCTGTATGTGGGGCAGCGTAGTCGAAACAACGAAGTTTAGCCAAGTCGACTGTTGAGCACTTCACATTTCGCTGAACAAGGAAGACCCACTTGACTGTAGATGACCCGGTGTACGTACGTACCCTCCCTGTTCTCCCCGGACATGAAGTCCGGTGGTCACTGGCGAGCCCTTTTGGCTACACGTCAATGTAGCGAGAAGGACGTTCTCCTGGCAGATGCTTATTTGGAAGAGAAGACAAATCACATGCGATGCGCCGTCTGGCGCTGGACAGAAGTGTGCACGTCAACGCGCACCGGATGGCAGTGCCTTCGTTAACACTTTCATCGTAGAGTGTGCTCCCTTTGGAGATTTGGACCTCACCGGCTACTATCGAGAAAGGGCGCTTAATTCATTTGTGCACAACAGCTTCTTTTAGCACTGAACTTCACGCGCAGCTCATCTATTTACTGTCGAAGAGAAACTCGAAGGGGAGAATTAGTGAGCGGGTTCTCCTGCACCTGCTTTGTGATGCCTCACGCAGGACGGTAGAACATTCTTTGTAAACAACATGCCACCTCTGTGTATGATTCGTATCCATGTGTAGTGCTTGCACGGAAATCTATCTTCGCAGTTATATACTAGCGGTATATCGTTGACGACCAGTTACATGTAGTAGTAGGCAAACATACTATAGGTACTCAGCTCAGAAATCGCACTACATCCGCACCAACCGCTCCGCCCTGGAAGTTCCTTAGACACTGACGTATACTCAGCAGCACGTTTTATGCTACAAGGTAATAGGTAGCGTTCTCTACCCGCACTCCACATTTCCTGGATATACATTTTTCGAGTGATTTCATTCTCTTTCGGGATCCGCAGTATTGAAGAGTGCGTCTCTCAGTCGCTCTGAAGTACGGAAAATACGCTCTTTCGCTCATGTATTTCAGGCGTTGATGTGCCTGCCGAAGCATATACGCAAGGCGTCTACTTTACCCAGAAAGAGGAAAAGGCACAGGCGAAGGAATACAAGTTACCGACACGGGCGTATGTGGCTCCCGCAGTCTGGATCAGGCGAGTGAAGGGCCTCCGTGTATGCGGTAGCACGTACCAATGCAAATGCGACAATGGCACGGGGTGCATTGTTGAAAGCTAGATCCGAGAAAAAAGCTACAGCGTTTGCGCTAAAAGGTATACATGGCGGACCTATCAGTGCCTGCGGAGCTTGCGTATTTACATGTTTCAGTGTGTATATGTACACACTGCGTGAAAGTCTGAACATCTTTATGCGAAGCGTTGTCGTCGCGCAACGTCCAAGAAAGTTACGCTCTACATAGAGGAACCTTGCAAACTTAGGAGCGACCGTGCGTAGACACGTGTTGCGCCGTGGACCTTCTCCAGATGCCGGTGCATGGTTCACAGCTCGTAACTTTTGACTGTGATTGAACAGGTGCAGACTCCATAAAGTAGCTGTCCTCAACTCTCCTGCGATCTGCGCGGCCTGAAGTTTTCTTGCACTCTCCGTTGGAGAGTTGAATTCCGTTGCAGCGTCTGTGCCGGTCATCCTGTGTACTCTACATCGCCGGAGGAAGCAGCAGAGGACGAGCTACAGCATCACGGAGCAGAGGGACATAAATATTGTACTAGTGATGTGGACAGCGTTGAAAAAAAGATGCAGGTGTTAGTAAAGAAGTTCAGTTGTGCGCCGTCGATTTATTTTTTTCTGCGCCACAGCCTTTGTGTAAGAATACCCATCGCAGCTGTCTCGCGATAACATCCTATCATTGGGATTGAAATTAGAACAGAAGATTACTACGTCTCTCGTTCCATTCTGCTCTGTACCGACACTTTCAGCTCGCTGATCACGCACCTACGTGGTGGTTAGGGAAAGGAGGCACTGAACGATAGTTGGCATTTACAGAAATCTGTAGCAACCGTAGTACGTGGCACAGTAGCAGACACCTCTCGAGGAAGTTCCACTGTACACAGGGCGTACATGGTGTAGTATCTCGGGTATACTTGAGACGGAACGCGCAGAAAGGGGGCACGGCATGCTTTCCGTCCGCGGGACGAAAGGTGTCGACTCAATAAGTGTCCAGTCCACTCTCGGTGCGGACCAGCAGTGTATACATGCGCTCAAATGTCCAAACGTAGACAAATATTAAATTAAACACCTAATTATGAGTGGTAAAATTCCTGGATGTCTTGGACTAGGCAGAGATCGCCCACGCACTCTCAGAACCTGGCTTGAATACTTGCTATCTCTTCGCATGGTTTGTATTTGTTCAGCGGCAATTTGTCCGCACGCCCTCTCAGCGTCAACGTTCACCTACTCAACGGATAGTCACACGAAGGAGCGAATAGAGGTAGCAGCCTAGGTGAAGCAAGTTGGAGAGATGAAGTGACTTTGCTAGATGCAAGTACCGCAGCGCTTCTGCCGTCCCCCAAAGTGGTGACACTCTGCTGGTTTATACACCACTTGAAACGTAATGAGCGTTTTCCTCCCGCTCAAAGAACCGCTAAATCAATCATGAAGTCTATTTATCTGGGCAACGAATCTTGTCGGGGACGTGCGTTATTCTCGCGAATCCGCCTGTCCTTGGGCTATTACTCTTTTTTACACAATGCCTCTGATCTCTGGTTTTTTGCATGTCTTCCTCCACACCTGGAGAAGGACGCAGAACCTTACCTTCTGAGCTAAAAGCACACGGTGTCAACAGTGTGAGGAAGTGATACGAACAGTATCGTTTACGCAGTAACGTGCGAGTTATTCGTTATCTAGGTTCTGTGCTCATATTTCGGCTTCGCGACGTCGCCTACTGTGTGTACGGCACTAGCGTCCATAATTTCAGACAGTTTTTGTGGATACTTAAGACGGACGTTCACTGAAAACGCGACTACATACCCTAAATTCGTACGAAATTACGCTTTAGACATGCAGACTCACATTGTCACAACTTCAACGTGTAGTTCTGTGCATAAGCGTGCAGATAACTGTGGATGCCTAATGGGGCGAGCTTTTCCATTTTCTGTAGAAGTGGTACACAGCTGTTTGCGTTTTTTTAATGGTATGCCCTTCTTTCTACCTCCTCAATTCGATCTCTTTAAAAAAGAGTTCCTCTCGTTGTCGCTCTCTCTCGTTTTCCCGCTTTCTTTCCTTGTAATACTCAGTCTCTTCTGGCGAAACTTCACTTTCATTTCGAATTTTCTTCGCCTTCAGCTTCTGATTCTTCTCCGCTTCCTTCGTCTCGACTCTCTTCGGTAAATTTGTTACCATTCGAGTTCCCTCCGGCTTCTTCTTCATGTCCGCTCGGTTCTTCCCTGAGTTCGTCACCGCTAGTGTGTCTTCGTCGATCTCTTTTACTTCTTTCAACCGTTCCTGTCTCAGACCTCTTCCTCCTCCTTCTGTTTCCGTTGTTTTCATCTCGCGGAGAGGTCCGTCCTTCCGTCGCCGCGTCGTCTGTCACTTCGTTCTCTCCTACGTCCTCCTCTTCGGCTTCTTCGTAATATTCTGACTCCTCCTCTTCCTCCCCTTCTGAGTTTTCCTCCTCCTCATCATCCTCCTCATCCTCTTCTTCTTCTTCTTCTAACTCTTCCTCTTCTACTTGCTCTTTGTGTATTTCGTCTCCCTCTTCTCCATCTTCTTCCATTCTGCGTATCCGTCTGACCTCCTCTAAATATAAGGCTGCGAGTTGCTTCTGTACATCGGCTGCAAGACGCTGGACTCGCACACGTAGCAAGTTTACACACGCTGGATCGAGCTCCACAATGCTCGAGAGCTTTTCTCTTTCATACTGCTGCCGTCTTCTACTTTCTCTGTTCCTCTCTTGCATCTCTGGCGCGGTGTCGCGTCTTCTCCCGTTTTCCCTTGTTTTCTCTCGCCTCCTCAGCGCCGATCTAGATTCGTCATTCTCTGATGAACAACCGGTCCCTTCTTCACTCTCAGCCACCTCAATTTCCTCGCTCTCTCCTAAATTGCCTCCTACGCTCCTTTCCCTTTCTCTTCTCCCTCTTCCTCCTTTTCCCTCCTTCTGTCTTCTCGCTGTTTTGCCTACGCTGTTCCTTCTGTGTGGCGGAAGGCCACCGAGGACAAGACGACGCAGAACAGACGGAAAGATATCTGGGTTTTCTGCGTTTGCATTGGGCGTACACGCATAAAGTAAACTGCGAGAAATAACGCCTCTTTCTTTTTCTTCCACGCACACGTGAAGAATGGCTGGCAGTCTTTTGTCTTCCCTGCCATTGGCCTGTTGGAGTGTGCAAAGCAGCGTGAACCTGCGCAAGTACGCGGGGTTAAGGAACAATGCGTCTGGGTGCCGCAACGTAATCAGCAGCACATCCCGACGCGCTGCCCACGACCGGCAGATGTCCATCTAAGAAAAAATAAGAGATATCACCAAATCCAGAAACTGATTGGCAGAAAACGACGAGAAACGAAAGCAGACCACGGCCCAGAAGCACATATAGACAGCACCTCCCGCAAGAGGCTCAAGTTAGAAAACGAAAATACGGTAAATACACATGGACAAGCGCCGACAAGGCACACAAGAGACAGAAAGACATGTAAGCTCTAGAGTTATACTGCAGAGGCAGAAGTCCTTGGTTCTGTGAGACATTCGACTTCAGTATACTTTACGATGCAGACATACGTACATACAGAGTTGATGGAAAACACACCGGACGTGGTGGGGAAGTGAAATGAAGAGAACGGGAAAAAGGAGGGACATCATAGGCAATGCAGAACTATAGAGACAGTGATGCGAATCAACGAGAAAAAACCCCAAGAACCCCGTCAGAGTCAAACGAACCTCGTGTACAGAGCGGCTCGATAGAGATTTGTTCCGCGGAAACATTGCACGAACGAAACAAAGAGCAAGTGAGTAATTTACCAATAGAACGCCGTCTACACAGGGAGAGAGAACATACATCTTTACTCATCACCTAGCACGGTGCGAAACATGTCTGCGTCATGAAGAAGTTCACTACGGAGAGACATTTACATGTGATTCATCTGCTGAAAGACGATATCTCCGAGTATGAAAAAAGCAAGTTTTCTCTCTTCCCATGTGTTCCACTTTTTGCGTCCTCCGTCGGGCTTCTCCCCACCACACACCTTTCACCGATCTTTCTTCAAGTGTACATACAGCGCACACGTTTTCCGAGACATCAGTTTGCGAAGAGAAAATGAATACCGTTGTCCACTATGTAGAAGCGGGTAAGAAGAATCTAGGGAGACTAATATTGTCAGCTGAAGTCAGAACAGACAGCCACGGCAGGTGGTAGAAATTACATTCCACAGAGAATTCAACAGGAAAACCGAAAGGTGTCACAGGTTGTTTGCAATGCACTACGCACATTAATGCGCATGACCATATTGTTTTCAGCCATTCTAATATGGAATGAGCAAATAAGAAGAGGAGAGTCACACACGTCTTCGTATTTACTCAGATGAGAAGCATCTCACATACGAATCTCTACGTATGTGTGAAGACGCTTTCTTTTGTCAGTTGGAAGCCGTCCGCCTCAGCAGTTCCATCAGTTAGAAGAAATACAGAATTCAGCTTTGTAGTATCATTGCTTTGGGGATCCTCTTTCTTTCCCAAGAGATGGGAAAAGTGTGATTCGACGTGCTGTGTGTGGTGGCTGAACATGAGCAGAACGTGTAAATATCCGTTTCCACAAACATCTCTGAATTCCCTTCTCGATCCCGTTGCAGGTCCACTACCGCGCAGAGACGTTCAAAAATACATACTAGCGATGCCACGCCTCTGTCTATATGTATTTATATACACATGTATTGGGATATGCATGTATACAGATGTGTGCAGATAAATAAATAGGTACAGAGAAAAGGCCACCGTCATCCCTGATACGTTGCTTATGGAGAAGTCATTTTGTTAGCGCTGCAGGAGGAACCCAAGATCTCTGCTGCTACTGCAGTGCAACCGTGGTGGGCGTTTGGTTTGAAACGTCCATGAGCGAAGGGTGTGTCAGAGGTCGACTGCATGCTTGGAAGCGTCAAGTTCTGATAAATACTTCCAGGAATGACACTTGACCGTGCGTTCGCTACAACAGCTGATAAGAAGCTAGACACTCGGGGGCATCGTGCGGTGCACTGTGGAAGGACAGAGACACGCAGAACAAGAGAAAGAGAGAGACGTGGCAGTGAGAAAGGCCGACGGCGTCTCCGTAGCGGTGGACGGAGAATAAAACAGCAGAGGGTATGAAAAAGAGAAAGAAACGGAAGATGAAAACATTTTTGTTACCTTCCCCTCACTCTCTTACATGTTTAAATAGCTGGAGCAGATGCTGAGACACCAAGACGTGCGCTTGCTGCAGCTGCTGCAGCGCCATGCGCTTCTCCTGTGAAAATTGAGTCATGATGCTGGCAGCAGCAGACGATAAACAACGGCACAGGTACACGCAGCAGTAGAACAGCACAGCGAGTGAAGAGAGGTAAACAGCAACAGTGGCTCGTGTGCCGTTGCCGAACATCAACTACCGCTGAATGCGAGGAAGAACTCGTCGTTTGCTGCCCTGTGGAATCGTTTTCCAGTCCCTTCTTTTAACGGCGTGAGGGAGATAATAATCCATGCCACACACAGAAGTAAAGCCAATTACATACAGACGCTCGGACCGAACGGAGACCGTTCAAGTCCACTGACAGAGAGAAAGAGAGACAGAGACAAGTGGAGACGTTCAAATCCATGTCGATACAGAGAGGCTTGTGTTTACATATATATGTATGTATATCTAGGAGGGTTGTATATAGCACAAGCTTGTCGTTACTCTCGATGCGCCCGCCCTTTGCTTTATATTTGCATCTTTTGGAACGTGGACATACGCCAGGCAGCTTTGTGAGTCAGGCGGCGCTGGCAGTCTCTCCTGCTAAGTGTAGTCTTCCTCCACATACTTGCTGTGCGAGCTGTGACGGCGATTTCTATGATGACTTCTTCTCTGCACCTCCATCAGGCATTTTAAATGAGTTCAGAGACATCGATGCATGCAGGTGGACAGTGAAGACGCGCAGTTGTTATGTGGTCTCTCGCAACGTCTGGCAGACGTCTCCCACTGCGTGGGCAGACGGTTCTTATGCTGTGACGGGCATTAAAGTGACGGAGACAAAGTGGCATGATGATGTCGTGTCCCGCGTTCTAAAGAAAAAGTGACAAGTGCGTGTCAGGGGGGCCTCTCTTCTCGTCTCTCCTTGAAAAGTAAATAGGCTCTCCGGTCAGATGGAGTCATCGTCATTTTCGAACGAGAAGAAACGTGTGAGACTCCCTTTCTACAACACAGGAAGAAAAACAAATGTTCCTGTTCAACCGTGTCCGAAAAATAGTTCTCTTTTCCCTCTTGAGCTTCAAAGAGGGACGCAAGCAGCAGACTGCGCTACTGCCGCTCCACCTGCGCAAATGCCGCGTTGAATATCTCTATCCACGCCTTCCCCTACATCTATACGCTCTCGTGGAAACCTATGTGCTTGCACATTTGAGTCTCCTGCATAGATATAGCTATATACACATACATACATATATCTATCTGTCTTTCTCTCTCTCTCTCTGTATATATGTCAAACTGCGTATATGTGCATGCATGCATAGATTTATTGAAGCCTACCCGCGAAGTAGCTGCAGCGCCTGGATGGCTTTAGCCTGGTAGGCAGGCGTCTCTGTTTGATCCTCTGCAGATGCAGCAGCAGGTCGAGCCATGAATCATGACGCGTGACCACTTCATCTGCATGCGAACACCCTTCGTTCTTCTGTGGAAATCAGTGGGAATTTACATTCATTTCATAGCTGCTTCAAGAGAGAAATCTATCTCTTCCTTGTCCCGCTCTCCCTTAGGACGCTACTGCTCGTGGACCAGCACATCCAATATATATATATATATATATCTCCAGACATATGTATATATGTCTACATATGTCCATGAAGACATACATATATGCCTGTGCGCCCTTTCTCGAGCGTTAAACAAATCTCTTTTTTCTCCCTTCCTCTCTCTCTCTCTCTCTCTCTATATATATATATATATATATATATGCATGCGGAATGATTTACACTCACGCGGTGCCTTGAGATGCCTCTGCACCTGATCTACAAGACGAAACCGTGCATCTGTTTCCTTCGAATAACTTTTTTCTCCAAAACACATGCGAGGAAGCTGGTGCAGACGCAGCTGTGCGTGTGATAGATATTTCATATTCTTTCTAGACGTGAGTCTACAAATGACAGAGAGGTACAAACCGCGGTAGAATGTAGACCATATATATGAATATACACCTACGCAGACACATCCGTCCATATACCTACACATATATATGCATATATATGCATGTATGTATAGGTGTATCTCTCTATATAAATACATACAGAGACATATATAAAAATAAATAGATACAGAGACATATATAGAAGCAAGCACTTCCAGTGGCTTGTCTTTGTGTGTCCGCGTGCACATAAGTAACCGCATATTCACGAGATACTACATATATATATATATAGAGAGAGAGAGAGAGATAGAGAGATAAAGAGATAGATAGATAGATTGATAGACACACTATATATATGTTAATCTGATGATCGCACTGTGCGTGCAAGTGAGAAAAGAAAATGCCTGTATGTGCTGGTGAACCCGTTTTCATATTCTTCTAACCATTTGTAGCGTTCAGAATGTGAGGCGAGAGACAATGCATATATGCAAGTCTATATCTCTGCATGCAGAATACAGAGTTAGGGGAGTCACATACGTCGACAGGCGTGGAGAGTACAGAGTGTTTTCTACAGATTTTTTTCAAGTGGAGAAGCGCACTTGATCGCAGCGGTTGCTGCGCGAGCACCGCATGCAGAAACAAAGCAGCGTCTAAATTGGGAACGGAGGGAAAATTCCCGCGCTCCTTCGCCTGAAAAACACACGCGGGCATGCAGCAGACGCAAGCGGCACATGCGCATGCACCTCCCATACATGCGCAAACAGTACATGCGCTTGCAGCAGATGCATGCAACACATGCGCATGCAGCAGGTGCATGCGGCCTCTGAATGCGCGGCGGAGTCTTGAAAGCGCGCCTAAGGCAGTCTAGTGGTTGAGCAATAGCAACCTTCTCTTTCTCCTCTTTATTTAAAGTGCAGACAGGGGCATACTAGCAGCAGCGGTGTAACTAATTCTAGTTTAACGTGAAAGCCCAGAAGTCCTCTTTTGTATCAACCTGCGCCCCCCCGCCCCCTGAGACATGCATGCAGAGACATCCCCGCCGAGATAGAGTAGTAGCAGCGTCATGATGATTATATACGATTCTGTATCGAGGCTGCTACTGCTTCTTCTTCTTCTTCTTCTTTCGTACTATTCTCCTCCTCCTCTTCCTCTTCCTCTTCTGCGTCGCGGCAGTTAACATGCGCTGCTTTACCTTTTTTGAACTGCAGCAGCAGCAGCAGCAGGGAGTATCGAGAGGGATTTTAAAGTGCATCCGCCAGCATCAAGTTTATTGCTGCGACGGAAGTAGTTTATTCTGTTAAAAAAGCAATACTGCGAACGGAGAGTGGAAACTGCTGCTGCATGTGCAGCATGCGGGTGCTTATCGGACGCAAAAAAGCATCTCTTTCGCTTTCTCTCTGTTTCTTTCTGTCTTTCTCTATATGTTGTAGATATGGGTGGGAAGAGCTTCCCGAGGAGTTTGCGTATCTGTCGTCTTCAAGAAAATATCCTTTTTTGTCTCTCTGCATGACGCGCGCCTCAGAAAGAAGAAAGTACCTCTCTTTACACTTATTTGCTGCTGCAGGTGAACTGTATTGGTGTATACAAATATATATATATATATATATACATATATGTATATATGTAAATATGTGTATATATGTAGATATGTGTATTTATATGTAATATATGTATATATATGTATATATGTGTATATATGTAAACGTATGTTGCAGTTGGCCACGAAAGAGTGTCGTGGGAGGTGTCCATGTCGCTTTTATCTTTTCCTTTACAGCAGTTCTCAGGGGTATTAGAGATATGCGCATGCATGCAGAGCAGGGAGAAGAAGCATCTCTTCTTATCCGCCCTAGTAACAGCGGGGTTTCGAGGCTTCTTTTACTGCAGCAACTCGGAAAGATTTGTTGTTCTTCAACAAAAACTGCAGCCGAGAGACATGCATGCGGTGTCTGCATGCACCTCCGACTGGACAGGCAGAGACAGGGAGACAGAGACAGGGAGACTGAGACAGGGAGACAGAATGGGGGGCTAAGATAGAGAAGGAGACAGAGACAGGGACGTCTTATTCTCTCTGTGTCTGTGTCTATTTCGCTCTTTCTGCGTATCTCGCGTGTGATGTGTAGTAGAGAGTGGGAGAGATTTTTGACTTCTTTTCCCACGACCACATGCAGCAGCAAGAAACTTCTCCAGCGATGAAAAAAGAGGATTCTGCGAGGGTGTATATATAAATCTAGGTCTTCTTTTCGGTATTGAAATGACAAATTTAGACGCACACACAGATGATTCTCACTTTTTTTTAAAAGAATGATACTGCTATAGCTCTTCTTTCTTTCTCCGTCTCTTTAAGGGGAAGAAACACTGCAAAGAAGTGCTTTACATACGGCCTTCTGGATCTACGCATGCAGGTGCTTCTTCTCTACCTCAAGACATCATCTCCTGAACTGCTGCTGCTGCTGCTGCGCTCTCTCGCCTCCCTCCACCACACAGCAAAAAGTATCTCGCGCCTCTCGTGCTTCCGCTTCTTTCGCTATCTGCTGGATACTCTGGCAGGATTGTCTATTAGACTATACCGCGATGTGTTGTTGCCCTCTGCCCTCTCTTTATAAATTTTACGGTATCTCTTTCCATTTATGTTGATTCACTCTATAGATTGATATATATATATATATGTCTTTCTCTCTACTTATTGATGCTCTTTCTACATAGTTATATATATATATATATATATATATATATATATATATATATGCTTGCTTGGGGATTTCTTTGACATGGAAGAAAGGAGCGCAGGAGATCAAGACAGAGACACTTCCACATCTTTTTTTTCCGCCAAAACATCTACGCATGCAGTAGTGCTAAGTGAGGCGCATGCAATAGCAGTGATGATAATAGAGGTGCATGCTATGGAATTACCTCTGAGGAGTGCCGGATCCAGTTGAGGCAAAGACGATCCCGCACCCGCAGCACTTGGCGAAGGAAATCAAACACCAGGCGCCTCTGCGACTGCAGTAGCAGCAGCAGCAACAGCAGCAGCAGCAGCAACAGGAGCAGCAGTGGTTGGAAACAGATTACAATGGACGTAGATGTGTAGATAGAGGAGAAGAAGGTTAGCGCGTAGCAGCAGCAGGAGCAGCAGCCGATGACGGAACAGCAGCAGGGACGTCAACATCACAGCAGCAGCAGTAGCAGGTCATTCGCGCCCGTTATTATGAGCAGCATGAAACAAGAAGAGAGAATGAAGGAACAACAACAGCAGCAGCAGCAGCGTCAAGGAGATGTAGCAGCACATGTGCCTTACTCCCACATGCAAAGAGAAGAGAACAATCACCAACAGCAAAAAGAAAGCAGGGATAGCAGCAGCAACACGCTCTGCTTCCATAGCAGCAGGAGTAGCGAAACAAGGCGTGTATTTGCTGCCGTTGTTGCAGCAGCAGCAGCACAGTACACAGTAATAGAAGAAGGAACAACAGCAGCAGCAGAAAAGTAGACCTAGAAAGACAGAGAGAGTAAACCGCTGCTCCTGCTGCTGGTGCTGCTGCTGGTGCATGGGGAGGAGTCGCGTGTAAGTCGAATTGTTCAGAGAAAGGGGATTTTGCTGAACTGCGCGTATGGGGACATACAGCAGCAAGAGTGGTGAAGGCACTGATCATGTCTTTCGCGTGAAGGCCGCTGTGAACCCGCAGTTCGTTCGACAGCTGCTGCAAATGCGAAGAGCGAGCAGCAGAGCCAGTAGGAGCAGGGATATCCTCTCCTTCTGCTGATCGAAACAGCAGCTGTTCACTCAATCCCAGTGAGTCTTGCAAGCATCTGCACAGACCCCACAACAGCAGCAAAGCGCACTTGGTGCTCCGATGGTGCATCCTCTGCAGCAGCAGCAGCAGCAAGAGAGAAATGCTGCATGCAGATGAAGAAGCAACAGCAGAAACAAAGGACTGGCACGCAGCGTGTCAGCAGCAGAAGAAAATCGGAACTCACGGTTTCGTCTGGTGGGTGCTGCTGCTGCAGCAGCGGAAGCGACAGCAGCAGGAAGCGAGTGAGGATGTGCAGGCAACAGCAACTTTTCTCTACCATTCAACATATATTAATCTATCTACTTGACTGTGTATGTATACGCGTCACGTCCCTACATATATATATGTTGAGAGAGGCGAAAATGTATATCTCTCTTTCTCTATAGATATACATTTATTCTCCCTATATATATCGTTATACATATATATATCTATTCACATTTAAATGATTCTTCTCTGTCTCTCCTTTTAAATTCATAGGGCGACAGTGTGGAGGTGTGTGGAAGGTCGCACGCGGGCCACGAGATGCTCTTCAACACTTTTGCGCTTCTGCATGCACATACAGATATATATATATATATATATATATACATATATATACGTATAAATATAGATATGAACTGTATAATGATGTATATGAATAGATGTATAAATGTCGTCTAATGGTAAATATTCTATGGAGAGTTATACATAAATGCATATAGATATAAATATAGATACTATATGTATAACTTTACATAACAATATATAGGTATAACGACGAGTACCAGAGGGGAATTGGTGTATAGGTGAATATAGAGAAAGACATCCACGCAGATGGAAAGAGGGACGTAGGAGGCGGGCAGCCAGGCGCATGCATTAGAATAAAAGACACAGAGAGAGAGTGGAAGAGTACAGCAACTTGGAGTTGCTGCAGTTGCAGCAGTAGCAGCACACATACCCGTTGCGAAGAAGAGGGAGGAGTCCGCTGTTGTCGTCATCTTCAATGTAGGGACTGCGCAGCAGCAGCAGCAGTAATAACAAAACAGCAAGAGCCTCAGGCAGCAGCAGCAGCAGTAATAGCAAAACAGCAAGAGCCTCAGGCAGCAGCAGCTGCTGTTGCACCAAGGATGATACACTTCTTTTCCGTATTTCTCTGTCTCTGTTGTGTGCAAGGGTGGAAACACATATCCAGAGATAGGACGAATGAGAAAAAGAAGAAGAGAAAGACGAATGAAGAGAAAAGAAAAGAAAGAGAAGACAGAGAGGAGGAAGAGAGGAAGCTAGACACAATACGGCAGATGTACACACCTCGTTCTTGCGCTACGACGCTCATCCTCAACAAAACACGCATTATATCTGTGTGCATGCGTAGGGGTATCTCTGTATATGAAAGACAGAAACGCTTTCTTTGCACAGATACTGGAAACAGAGAGAGAGACAGAATTATACACATCTACACAGAGGGAAAAACGCATCTAGATGAAGACATGGAATAAGATATACATAGATCAATAGATAGATACGCATAGATGAGACGGAGAAAACGATATATATATATATATATGGAGGCATAGGTGTTTTTTCTCTCACAATCGAGATATGTTGATATCTTTGATAAAGAGAATCCACGAATTATATTCTTCTTCAGTAGCGTAGCCTTGAAGAAGAAACGAAGCAGCAGCGACTGCCCCTCCATACACAAACGTGCTGCTGTCGATGTCATACTGAGGCTGCAACGCCTGCATGCAACAGCATCTCAGTCACAATAGCGGGTTTGCACACTGGAAAAAAAATGCATGCGCAAGTCAATATGCATTTCTTTAGCTCACATCCCTATTATATCTAGCTCTCTCTATTCAAGTGCATCTGACGACGCCAGTCTGCCCATAGATATATATATATATATATAATATATATATATATATATATATAAATATATCTTTCTGTATCTCTATGCATCTATACCCCCAGACATATATACATATATATATGCACCTACGTAGATCTGTGCTTTCATACCTATATATATATATATATATATAGATATATATACATGTATATGCACGTATGATAGATACGTATAGATGTGTATATGTAGAGCTATGTTTGGGAGCGTCATATACCGATATATATATATATATATATATATATTTGTGTCTATTTGTATTGATATACATCTATCATGTAGATAGACGCACAGCTTGCTATGCTAAAAAGAGGTCTTATTCGCGTGGAAGCCTCTAAAGTCGCACAGACATCTCTATCTATCAATGCATGCATACAACAAAAAAGACGCAGTGTTCCCCCGCGTATAGAGAACATCATCGCACGAGCAGCAAAGAAATACTTCTTCTATCCTTCCTTCTCTTTACCGCATCGTCATATACACAGACAGACGCTTACCCACATAGAAATATATATATATATATATATATATATATATATATATATATATATATATGGTCATGTATGTACTTTTATAAACTGAGATATATATATATATATATATATATATATATATATATTATACACACGTATGCAGGCGTACCTACTTCGTGCATGCATATATATCTATATGTATATGTCTTTTTATTACTTCTGGAATAAAGAGACATCTGTGTGTCTTTCTACACATATATATATATATATATATATATATCTTTTTCTCTTCTAATAAAGAGGATATCACTATGTATATACATCTAGATATATATATATATTGTATATCTTTCGTACGTAAAATGAGATCTCTGCATTATAGTGCAGATAGAGAAGAGAACCAGCTCAGGAAATGTCGCTCATATCAACAAAAAAAACTGCAGATACTCCTGCTGAAACAGCAGTCCTCTGCCTCCCTTCTCTTGTCATGTAGACATATACACACGTAACATATATATATATATATATATATATATATATATATATATATATATATAACGGAGATATCTACGTATGGAAATATATATATATATATATATATATATAAATGAGACCTTTCTCTCTCTCTCTCTCTCTCTCTCTATATATATATATATATATACACGTATATCTATATATATATATATATAACGAAAATATCAACGTATATATATATATATATATATATATATATATATATATAGCTGAGGTATCTCTTTGTATATATATACATATATGAGAAAGATGTAAAGAATGGAAGAATTGAATGAATATGTGGATGTCAGTTGAATGCGAGAAGAATACTCGTGCTAGGAGACACGCCGAGGGGGCACTCCAGTAGATGCCAGTGCTTCCAAAGGCGCTGCGATTGGCAGCAGCAGCAGCAGCACATTTCTCCGATGACGCTGCTCCACCGCCTCCATCTCCGACGCCTCCAGAGGCAGCCACCACCGACTCTCCTGCAGCAGCAGCAGCAGCAGAAGCAACAGTAGCAGCAGATGCAGCAGTAGCAGCACCAGATGCAGCAGTAGCAGCAGCAGAAGCAGCATTAATGGAAGCAGCAAAAGCAGCAGCAGCAGATGCAACAGATGCAGCAACAGCAGCAGCAGCAGCAATCGCAGCAGCAGCAACAGCAACAGCAACAGCAGCAGCAGCAACAGCAGCAGCAGCAGCAACAGCAGCAGCAGCAACAGCAGCAGCAGCAGCAACAGCAGCAGCAGAAGTAACAGCAGCAGATGCAGCAACCGCAGCTGCAGCAGCAGCACCAGCGTGACTTCTTTTTTCTTTTAGCAACAGATCCACATTCACTTACTTATTTATGCAGAGACTACTAGAGAGGGAGAAAAGATATATATATATATATATAGGACTGAAAAGACAGAGAGAGAGAATGCCACATACATAAGTATATATATATATATATATATATATATATGAATATACGTAGATAAGTAGGAAAAGCTGTATAGATAAAGCAGCAGCGGGGCCTACACAAAGAGATGTGTAGAGAGGCAAAGACGTGCATACCTGGGTAGAGCAGCGATATTGAAGACATATACGTGACAGAGGCTTCTAAAAGACGCTCCATATAAAGAAAGATATGTGTGGAAATGTCCAGGTGTACATATACCTGCCTTCAAATGTGAATGCTGGAGAATTTTTGCTGTGGGGAGGTGGAAAGAGGTGTCTACATAACTCGAGAAGCTGTGTCTGCTGCAGTAAAAACCTGGATTTCTTCGGAGAATCTGGGAGATGAAATGCACGCACTTAATGATGGTGCAGTCTCTTTTCGTCTGGACGCGTGCATGTCTGGGGTGTACGTACACCCCGAGTGTGCAAAGAGAAGACGAAAGTCGCTTGTCATGCAGTTTACCTCAATGAGAGACGCATGAATGGGTCTTCGAGAATCAAAAACAGCAATGCGAATTGCACTGCGCAGCTTCCTCTCCACGCACTGCAACTCCTCTCTCCCCCACGGAAACACATCGCTGCTGTCACCAGCAGCAGCAGCAGCAGAAGTGCCAGCAGTAGCAGCAGCAGGGGCAGAGGTTTCTGTTGGAAAGGAAGCAAAGACATCGTTGAAGTGAGTAGCGTCTGTTGCTGTGTGATAGTTTTCAGTGAAAAAGAGAAATTCTTCTTTTTCTTCTGCTGCTGCGGAATGCAAGACATCTGCTGCTTCTGCTGCTCTCCTGCGTCTTCTTCTGCTCTCTCTTTCCTGCAGGAGCAGCAGGGCGCGCTGCCGAACTGCTTTGTAAAAGAAGAAATCGGTAGCAGCAGCCAGCAGCGTCGCAGTGTCTCCTCCTGCTTCTTCTTTTGCTCTCGTGCTGCTGCTGTTGCTGCGGTGCGCATAGTGCTGCTGCTGCTGCTTTTCCCCTGGCTCGCCCTGTTCTTCTCCGAGCTGTTGTTGCTGCTGCTGTTGCATGCGCTGAGCAGCAGAAGAAGCAGCAGGCATTGAAGGCACTTCTTCATCGTCCAAGCCACCGCAACCAATGAAAAGAATGCGATCGTAGAACGGCAATACATACTCCCCACCCCCTGGTTCATGCTGCTGTTTCTTTAGTGCAGCAGCAGCAGCTGCTGCTGCTGTTCTGCTGCTGCTTCTCTCTTCGCATGCACCCATCACGTGTAGCCCTCTCTGCTGCAGCGGCTCCAACTGCTTATCTATCCAAGAAAGCACATCCGATACTCCTGCATGCGCATGCAGCAACAAACAGCAACTCCATCTCTGCTCATCTCCATCTCCTCCAAACACCCACATATATATATATATATATATATATATATAGAGAGAGAGAGAGAGAGAGAGAGAGAAAGACGAAGTTACAGAAGAGAAAGAAAGGGGGGTAGAGGTATTGCATATGCTTCTGTCTGTCATGCAGAATCATCAACTTCAGCACATTCCTGCGTCTGCAGAGAAGTCAGGGAAAGTAGACATATCTATACCTCTTATAGCTACAGCTACATCTCTAGCTAGAGATCCAGCTATACGTCTATCCCTTTATCTACATATATGTAATTAATGCATAATTGGCAAAGAGAATGAAAGAAAGAGGTTGCGGAGAATTCGAGATCGTGGGTGCATGCATGCAACCAGATACTGCGGTCATCTGTATGAACCCCATAGAATCATGTGGACATTTATATATATAAATATATATATATATATATATATGTACTATGTATATACACAGATACATATGAACATATATGTAAACATACATATAAACCTATATATGTATATATATATATATATATCTATGTATAACACAGACACAAGTATACATATCTACACATATATACGCATCTACACATATTGTCACACGTATATGTACAAATTCACCTACATAAAAATATATATATATATATATATACATATATGCATATATACATGTATACATATAGAGAGAGAGACGAGGTAGACGAGGGTGCTCAAGAAAGAAAGGAATATGTCTCGCTCGTTGATGCAAGAGAGCACGTCGGTGAAGAGACGCCGGAGAACAGCAGCAGCAGCAGCAGTAATTCCACAGCAGCAAGCAGCAGCAGTAATTCCACAGCAGCAGCAGCAGTAATCACACAGCAGCAGCAGCAGTACCACAGCAGCAGCACGAGTTTAACACCAGCAGCACGAATTCAACAGGAGCAGCTGAATGTCCGAGAGCGCAGCAGCGTAATAACGCACAGCAGCACCGCCAAAAAGAAGAAGAGGATGAAACGTTTCGAGTTTACCGTTGACAATCTCGATTTCAACAGTGATGTTTGGTGATCGCACTGGTCGGAGAGGAACAGAGAACGGGAGTCAATGAAGGAAGAAAGCAGTTGACAGCAGCAGAGCGAATCGACCTCAGCAGTTGCAAAGACGAGGAACGACATGGGGGGGGAGCAGGGGAAAGAGGAAAAAGAAGAAAAACCCGCATCAGCAGCAGCAGCAGACGGAGAATAACCTCCGGACTCCCTCTCTGCAGCAACAGCAAACTCGCTTCCTTGCGCTGCAGGAGGGAGACGCTGCTGCGTCTCGAAGAAGAGACGTGCAAACTCTTCCAACTCCAACAGCACCATCTTTTGCAAGAAGAAGGCGAACTAAAAAACGAAGAATAGAATGAGAAGAGAAGAAGAGAGAAGGAAGAAGAGTACAAGAGAACCGCTAAGATGGAGCTAGTAGGAACAGCTTCAGAGCAACAGGAAGCCAGGCGAAACAGCTGCAGCAGCGCCTGCGAAGAGAAGGAGATCAAAGCAGCAGCTGTTGCTGCTGCAGGAGTCAACGCAGGACGAATGCCACTGCAGCAGGAGCACCGCCACCGCCAGCATATCCTGCAGCTGCTGCAGCAGCAACAGCGGCAGCAGCAAAACGAGCAGCAGCAGAAAAGCAACAGGGACAGCCGTCTCGTCAGAAGAGCATTGGTAGTTTCTGTTGAGTGGGGGAGTTAACAGGAAGAAGCGCTAGGGGCAGCAGCAGCTGCGTTAGCTCGAGCAGGAGAGCTTGCAGCATTAAAGAAAGGAAGGAAGAAGAGCGTGATGTGGAGTGCTGCAGGAGCAACGGAAGAGCAATGGAGACTGCGTGT
>CATKUM010000426.1:0-35329 GCA_949786405.1 Onychomys arenicola
GCAGCAATACGCGGCAATATTTGGAGGTGTGTCAGGAGAAAATGATCTGCCAGGGGAATCTTTCAAGAAAAAGAAGCTTTTTCCTTTTCAGATGGAGAGTTCTTTCTTTTCGCAATAGTCACGTCTATCCCCTTTTTCCTTTGCTATCAATGCTATCTTTAGCTTTGTATGGAGACATGCAAGTGGACATCAAGGTTGCTCTCAAGTATTCGTCTCTTTATCCTCTGTGTGTCTCCTCAAGGCGGCTATTCCTCTACTGCAATATCAAATAGATTCTTCCGAGGAAGGATGTTAATCTCTCTCTGTTAATATACATACACTCGAATTATACCTGACTCTCTCTCCCTCTATCTATCTTTATCGAGCTATCTATATTTTTCTATCTATATCTATATATCTATATCTATCTATATATATCTATATATCCATATCTATCTATATATATCTATATCCATCTATATCTATCTATGTCTTTACATATCTATATATATCTATATATCTATATATATATATATATATCTATATATCTCTCTCTCTTTATATATACATATATATACATACAAATTTGATACGTATTGCACATTTATTGATAATTGGTGATCTATCTGTCTTTATGTCTGTTTATCTACGTAGAGACGTGTCTTGCTCTCTCTCTCTCCCTTTGCAAACAGTCATGCATTTCCGATGAATATAGTCTTCGCTGTTTACACGAAGAACTCTCTGCCAGCATCCCTGTGCAAACATACAATATATATATATATATATATATAATATACATTTATATATGTACGTCTCTATGTTTACAACTATATGTATATATATATTTATATATATGTATAC
This sequence comes from Onychomys arenicola, assembly GCA_949786405.1. Taxonomy (NCBI): domain Eukaryota; kingdom Metazoa; phylum Chordata; class Mammalia; order Rodentia; family Cricetidae; genus Onychomys; species Onychomys arenicola. Next base: position 841 of record CATKUM010000426.1, read on the forward strand.
ATGTAGCTCTGTATGTATATAAAATATACGTGCGTATGTTCGTGTAAATGTAGCTATATGCATATGAAGATGTTTACCTATATACGTATTTATCTATCTATCTCTATCTATATCTATCTATCTATCTATCTATCTATCTATCTATCTATATATATATATATATATATATGACTAAACGCATACGTAGATGTATACCTATTTACATATTGATATTTCTCTCTACACGCATATATATATATATATATATATATCTATATATATATATATATATATATATATATATATATATATATATCTGTTTCTATATGTATGGGGGAGCAGCTGAATGGACGCGAACGCTGAAGTACAGCTCTTCATGGTGGGAAGGAGAGCGCATGCACGAGGGTTCGTTGCATGCGGTTGCGTCTCCTGGATCTCCGCTTGTGATGTGTATAGGGAAATACTATATACATTCGAAGCCTGCTTCTTCTTCCCTGCTTTGCATGCATGCGTTTATGCCTGTGAAGCTGCTATTCCCTTTGGTTCGCTTTTCTACAGAAACACCTTCTCTGCATGCAGCTTCAACGTCTTCTCTGTCTCTGTCTCTCTCTCTCTCTCTCTCTCTATATATATATATATATATATACATATATATAAATGTAGAGCAACATCTACTCTACTAGGGATTCCTTTCATAGTCTACAGAAATAGTGATAAAGTCACTCAAAGAAAAAGGTCTTCAGCAGAGATATATCGTTATTTCAGAGAACACGCAGAAATGTGCGTCGTCTTGCGGTGTATGTACACCGTATTCACTTGAGACAAGCGAGCTGCTGCCTTCGTCACCACTGGGTGGTTGTTGGCGCTGCTGCATGCAGACAAGCAGCAGCAGCAGCTTCTTTCTGTTCATCTATACGTCTCGCTTTCAAAGAAAAACGACAAATATATATATATATATATATATATAGATAGATAGATATAGATAGACAGATATATATAAATAGACATGTGCATATATATATATATATACATATATGTGACTCCGTATATAGAGACCTGCTCGTATACACATACGATACGCGTATAACATTTCGAAGATGAAGTGCAGGCGTGTTGCTGAGAAGGCTCTTTCTTCTAGAGAGGGTTTATACGTGACTCGTGTTGTTTGTTAAACTCGCGATACTTTTTTATAAGATCGTTATATATATACGATCTTTGTGATAATGAATTTTCTCTGGACAGCTGGGTCGAAGAGAAGACATCGACCACCCCTGTAGTTCGCCGATACAGAGAAACTCTTCTTTTCGCAGTTCTTACGTGTTTCCCATCTGCCTCGCTCGCATTCAAGTCTCCCACATGTATATATATACCTTTGTTTACATGTACCGGCTTCTTTCCGTATATATTTATAGGTCGATGCATCTCTCTTGGGAGATGTAAATATACATGCTTTCTAGAGCTAGGTATATATATATATATATATATATATATATATATATATATATATATAGAGAGAGAGGAGAGAGAGAGAGAGAGACAGACAGACAGACAGAGAGACAGAGAGAGAGAGAGAGAGAAAGATAGATAGTTATACGTGTAGACAGATCTACTTGTAATAAATAGAGATAGGTACGCATGAGGATATAGTCGTTTGTCGTCTCAGAAGGCATCTAAGGTAAACTTTTTTCCCTTTACTCTTTTGAAACTATTTTCTTCTCTTGCTCGACAGTACTGCCCTACTGGTCTCTGTGGAAAGTCTATCGTCTGCTGCAGACAGAGCTGTCGCAGCAGTAGCAGCAATAGCAGTCGCTGCTGAGATCGCCTAAACAAAAGGAAAGGGCGATCAATCTCTTATGTGAATGTGTGTATATTTGCGTTATACAAAAGACCTTTGTACATACCTTCAGCGTATACACGTACGCGTCTCTAGACGTGGAGACCTTTATCGTCCTCTCAGTAGATATATTATGCCAGTACGATATGTATATATACATAAATCATATGATATATCAAACGTATACATATATCTATATATATGTATATTATTAAGTGTATGTATACATATACGATAAAGTACACATGTATATATATATGTATATATATATAATATCATATATATGTGTAGAATATATGACTGTGTGTGAGAAAGAGATAGGAGGTGGACTGACTTCTCAGATACATAGCGATGTATGATGTAGACATCAACAAAGTGTTATTCCATTTGGGGACTATCTTCATTGTATATACTTGCATGCGTACAAGGGTGAAGAGGAGTGTGTATATAGTGAAGATTGGTATTGACATGATTTCGAATGCATGCATGCAGGGAATATTCTTAGCAGAAAAAAAACTCGTGAATCTCTGCTGCTGGCTGAATTCTGCAGCAAATGGACGCAAAGCCGATGGCAGTCGCCTACGCGAAAGCAGACAACGATACGGTGTACGTACACCCCAAGAAAAAACGCCTGTCCACGAATGACTTCTTCGCGACAGAGGAACAGTCGCCCTTCAAAAGAAGACCTTCGTCTTTCCATCCATGCATCTCAACCTTCAGAAAGAAGTTTACACACACATATATGTGTTTATATATCTCTCTCTCTGCCTTCACATATATATATATATATATATATATATATATATATATATATATATGTACATATATATATATATATATATATAGTCATTCGTCCACATACACATTCTTATATATATATATATATATGTATGTGAACATCTGCACTTCGACAAGGACATGAAGGTAGATACTCATACGTATTGGGTTGTGCCTCTCATCCAGTGGAGTTCCTTTTTACAATTGCAATATCTTTCGGTTGGCCATTCATGCGTCTTCATGTATATATATATATATATATATATATGGAGAGAGAGAGAGAGAGTGAATGACATATGTATACATATATGAATACGCATGTGTATATGTATGTCGATAGACAGAAAGAAAGAGAAACGAAAGGTAACACATTAATTCACGCATGTGCAACTCAGTATATATATATATACATATATATATATATATATATAAATCTGCAGATGTACCTCTGTATGTGTATACATGCGTATATATACATGAGTAAACATAAAGAGAGATAGAGGAAGAAGAGACAGGCACAACGATTAAGAGACAGCGAGGAATATTTTTGTCTAGACACAAATACGTGGATCAACTCATATATATATGTATATATATAATTTGACTGTTATGTCTGTGGAACCTTCTTTTTCATCTGTTGCAGCATTTTCTCTCTGTTTCTCTCTGTCTCATTTCTTCTTTTCCTTCCTTCCTTCACTTATGTCCTTTGTTGCTGTTCCCTGCCGGTTCTTCTTCCTTCTCTGCTTCTTTTGATGTCTCTTTCCTTCTTCTCCCACTCCAGGTAGACTTTGCATGCGCTTCTTTTGCTTTCGATATCTCACGAACAATGTCGCAGGGTGACGTGGAAGGAGGATTGCAAGTGGCTGCAGCTGTGGATTCCTCTTCCCGCGAGTAAAAGATCTTCAAACGCACGCATCTATATCTCTCTTCATCATCAAACATATACATATCTCAAACTATCCGTGTACTGTCTTGCATGTCTCTGAGGCCATATCTGTAATAGATTTTATAACATCGTATACATGTATACTATATACATGATATATATCTGTGAATGTACCTCTCTCTCTCTCTCTCTCTCTCTCTCTCTCTCTCTATCTATATATATATATATATAATATATACATATATATATGTATATGTATGTATATGTATGTATATAAATATATGTATATATATGTATATATATGTATGTATTTGTGAATATATATAGATGTAGTAGGTACACCGAGATACACGCTGCTTGCGTATACATATGAATGTGCATTGACGAAGTTCGTGCAGACGTGCATGCATGCGAATATTATCATACACGGCAATGCCTTGGGCCTTGCATGTGTACACATATACCTATAATGTAGATATATATATATATATATATATATATATATATATATATATATATATATATATATATTACCCTCACTTGCGTATATGCACGTAGATGTAGAGAGAGAAATTTATATTTTTTCTTAGTTACTAACGTGATGCCAAAAAGGCAATATGTTTTTTCATCTAGTGTTGTTACTATGTATATCTGTATCTATATATATATATATATATATATATATATATATATATATATGTAGATATATATGAGGAGAAGCACACTGCCACACATGTAATCATCTCTATCTTTGAATAGTCTCCGTCTGCCTACGTTGGCTGCTGCTACCACATTCATATACACAATCTCTAAATGCATATATATATATATATATATATATATATATATATATATGATATCCCAGTGTAGATACGTAGACTCACACGCATATGTAACTGCGTGTTTCGTATTTAAAAGCCAGGGGTGAGACAACAAGGCCGTTGAAGTTTCTCTTCAAGTATATGTTAGCTAAGTATGTTTCGATTCTCCATCGCATATACTCTCTTTGACCGTATACGCCCAGTCATGCATATATATATATATATATATATATATATATATATATATACATGTATGTGTGTATATATACGTATGGCTTTCCAGTACACTGAAATAAATGCATAGTATCTATATCTATCTATATCTATCAATCTACATCTCTCTCTCACTCTCTCTGTCTATATATATATATATATGTATATAGGCAGGATTTGTTGTCTATGTATATATGTATATATACCATCAATCTATATATATATATATATATATATATATATATATATATATATATATAGGCGGAGTATGTTTTCTGTTGTTCTCTTCTTGTGTATGTGTAAATCAGAGGTCAGGCGCTGATTTTCTCTGTCTTTCACTTTCTTGCCTTCTGTGAGTCTTTCTTCTCCTCCCTCCCTTTATTCCCTTTGCATTTCCTTTGATTCTCTTTGTATATCCTTTTTTTCTCTCTCTGCTTCTCTGTTGGATGTTGCAGCCTTCATAGCGAGTAGCATCGCTGTCTCGCTTGCGCGTTCGTGTCTCCGCGTCTCTTGTCTCGTCTCCGGTGGTGGAGACATGCAGCAAAGCGCATGCAACACACTGACCCTTGTGAATCAACAGGTATATCTCTCTTCTGCTGCTACTTCTCTGATATAGGCTCGGCCCTTAGAGCAAGGCTATCGCTATAGCATTGCCCCTGCTGCTGCTTTCCCTCCCTCCATAATGCACAAGCAGGAAGATGTTCTGCTGCTTATCATCTTTGCATTCCAGCACGCCCTCTGACATGCTTTCTGCTGCTGCTCTTGCTGCCTTTCGAGCGTTATTGGAGTGTCCTCGGGCTTCGTTTGATAAGGCTGATGCTGCTGCTGCTACTCTTCTTCGTCGATGAAGAGTGCTACTGGGCCAGTACACGTTGTGAACTGCTGCTCTTGCTGCTCTTGCTTCTCTGCTACGAGACCGCTGCAAAATTCCTGCTGAACCACTGCTGCTGTAGACATGGTGCTGCTGCTGCTGTAGACATGGTGCTGCTGCTGCTGTAGACATGGTGCTGCTGCTGCTGTAGACATGGTGCTGCTGCTGTTGTAGACATGGTGCTGCTGCTGTTGTAGACATGGTGCTGCTGCTGCTGTAGACATGGTGCTGCTGCTGCTGTAGACATGGTGCTGCTGCTGTTGTAGACATGCTGCTGCTGCTGTTGTAGACATGGTGCTGCTGCTGCTGTAGACATGCTGCTGCTGCTGCTGTAGACATGCTGCTGCTGCTGCTGTAGACATGCTGCTGCTGCTGTTGTAGATATGCTGCTGCTGCTGTTGTAGACATGCTGCTGCTGTTGTAGACATGGTGCTGCTGCTGTTGTAGACATAGTGCTGCTGCTGCTGTAGACATGGTGCTGCTGCTGCTGTAGACATGCTGCTGCTGCTGTAGACATGGTGCTGCTGCTGTTGTAGACATGGTGCTGCTGCTGTTGTAGACATGGTGCTGCTGCTGCTGTAGACATGGTGCTGCTGCTGCTGTAGACATGGTGCTGCTGCTGTTGTAGACATGCTGCTGCTGCTGTTGTAGACATGGTGCTGCTGCTGCTGTAGACATGCTGCTGCTGCTGCTGTAGACATGCTGCTGCTGCTGCTGTAGACATGCTGCTGCTGCTGTTGTAGATATGCTGCTGCTGCTGTTGTAGACATGCTGCTGCTGTTGTAGACATGGTGCTGCTGCTGTTGTAGACATAGTGCTGCTGCTGCTGTAGACATGGTGCTGCTGCTGCTGTAGACATGCTGCTGCTGCTGTAGACATGGTGCTGCTGCTGCTGTAGACACGGTGCTGCTGCTGCTGTAGACATGGTGCTGCTGCTGTTGTAGACATGCTGCTGCTGCTGCTGCTGTAAACATGCTGCTGCTGCTGTTGTAGACATGCTGCTGCTGCTGTTGTAGACATGGTGCTGCTGCTGCTGTAGACATGGTGCTGCTGCTGCTGTAGACATGCTGCTGCTGCTGTTGACATGGTGCTGCTGCTGCTGTAGACATGGTGCTGCTGCTGCTGTTGACATGGTGCTGCTGCTGCTGCTGTTCACATGGAGCTACAGATGATGCATCCCCTGATAACCTGCTGCTGCTGCTGTTTCAACTGACACTGCTGCTGCTGCTGCTGCTTCAGAGCTGCTGCAAATGGTTTGCTGCGACTGCTGCTGCTCTTGTGTGTGGCTGCGTCTGATCTTCCTTGCAGCTAAAAGGTTATGTGATTGCTGCTGACGCTCACTGGGGTTTGTGGATGCCAATGCAGAAGATGTGCACTTTCTCCAGCAGCAGCAACAGCAGCAGCAGCAACAGCAGCAGCAACAGCAGCCTCCGCAGCAGCAACAGCAGCAGCGGATGTTTGTGCATGTTGTAGTACCTAAGAGAAGAGAATCGTGTAATATTTGGAATCAACTGTTTTTTGAAACAAAGGTAGAAGATGCCGAGGGACATGCTCGACGACACCAGCAGCAGCAGGAAGCAGCAGAAGCCGCTTTGCTGCTGCAACAGCAGCAACATATAGCCGACGCTCTTCTCCATCAGCAAGCGTAATAAAGGAGAAGAATAAAGAAGCAAGAATTCACTCGCTCAAGAAGTAACATGTGCAGCAGCACGCAGTCTCTCTCCTGCCACCAGCAGCTTCAATTCTCTTTGTATATATATCATATATATATATGTATCTATCTATCTATCTATCTATATATATATATATATATATATATATATATATATATATATGTGTATATGCGTCTGCAAAGGGATATGTGTGTCCAGAGGTATAAGTTTAGACAGCCACAGCAGCACATATATACATATACATATGTTCTCGTACATAGATATATGTAGGCATACATATATATATATATATATATATATATATATATATATATATATATATATATATATATATATATATTTATATCTATGTATATGAGATAAAACGAGAAATCTTCTTTGACATAAAGTTGACTTCCACATACCCAGACGTATTGATAGACACGGATGCATCTGATATATATATATATATATATATATATATATATATATATACACACATACAAAGGGATCTGATATAGATGGGCGGCGAAGCAGCAGCTACACATGTCACCCCTACAAATATCAGCAGCGAGGGATTTCTTGTGCCGTGGCATTTCAAAATATTTAGCAGCAGCAGACTCCGAAGAACTCCGTCTTCCACAGAATAAACATGCAACAGATATGTTTGATATCCCTATTTGATGACTCTGTTGGATATTTTTTTCTATCTGATATCTCTTTCTCTTTCATATCTCTCTTTATAGGAGTCTGAAGAGAGGCAGAAGAAATGATGTTGAATCCTCTAATTCGTCTTTGTGCATGGTTGAATATAGCGAGAAGGCTGTACAGCAGCAGCAGTGGGAGAGGAGCTGACCATGCATCAGGCAGCGATGCTACAAGAGAGATAGCAACGTATCTTGTCATTCAAATCAGTAGCAGCGACATGCACTGACAGCTGCAGCAGCAACTTTAGTAGCGAGCTATAAAAGAGGCTGCAGCAGACTAAAATGGTATAGCAGAAGCACACGTATAGCAGCAAACGGACCTCTGTGTCACCTCTCCACATAGCCAGCAGAGATGCAGCAGCAGGGGATGAACAGCAACAGCAGGAGGTGAACAGCAGCAGCAGGCGCTACTACAGAACAACGAGAGCAGCACCCCTGCATCATGCAGATTCTCAGTTGTGGGAGATTGAGCCAGTAGCAGCAACAGCAGAGAGAATCTAGCGAAGAAAACAAATGTTTCCAGCAACCTTTCGATTTTGCGTCTGCGTATGTATATATACGATGAAGCACCATCAAGAGACAGTCTCCAAGTATATATATATATATATATATATATATATATATATATATATATATATATATATATATATATATATATATCTTGTCAGTTAATACAGTATGCATTGATAGTTTTACACGTATATAGTGACATGTTGCACCTGAATATATATATATATATAAAATATGTATAAAACATGGGTAGAAGGGCACATAGATTATCTCCAGCCGTCATCCTTCTACGCGTGCACGATGAAGCGTCATATCTTTTCGTGATTTCTGATATTACAGCTGGTTTCCAGTGTATCTACTGCGAGAAATCATCATATCTTTGCAATCGGGTGTATGTGCGTACACTTGAAGGTTGGGATTCTTCAATAGCCGACGTGGCACTGTCCTTTGATATTCAAAAAGATGCGTGCTTTCAAGTGTATGTACACACATATGTAGGTAAAATTCATTCCAGTGACCTACATCTAACGTGTAAGCAAATGCACGTCCTGGCACCTGCATATATTTCTTTTTCAGCATAGTTGACATATATATGTAGAACGAGATTGATAGACAGAATATACATGTATATATATATATATATATATATATATATATATATATATGTATTTATTGGTACACGCATGCTAAAAAGTGGGTTGTTACAGCTGTCTGGTAACCTCGTATGCGCGTCTATATACATGAAAGTGTATTGATGTGGAATGGATGACATTGCAAAACAAAGATAATAAAATGAGAACGAACACTCAGTTGAATGCAGAACGATTTAGTCGCAAACTCGCTGAGAGAAACACGAAGGGAACACACCAGATAGTTTCTATATCCTTGTTTTTTTCGGCGGCAGCTGGGGTGTACGTACACCGCAACAATCAAGGGTTGTCCGGTGCTCCCGTAGAAAGCAGCAACCGTGAACACTGGCATTTATCTTCTTTGAGAACGACGTCTTCTCAGCCTTACTTGAAAAACTGGACTACGAGTACTGTCTTTTCTGCGAAGAAGAAGGAAAACTCTCATCTACACAACAGCCACTAAACCTTCGTCGCCCTAAACATATCATTTCACGCATATGACGCCCCAAGGATATTCATTTTTCCTTCTCTATCTATTTGAACAAATATGTTCTACATATATATCCATGTAGACACATGTATATACTACGATAGTACTGTCAAGGGTGGATAATTTCAATCTATATATATATAGAAGTGCACTCAATCTATATTAGATAGAAGTGCACATCTAAACATTTATATATATCTGATATAACTGTAGATGATTCTACTACTACTGCGCTACGTAGAGAAATCTGTCCAGATTCCTGATATCACGGGGGAGGACACTGAAGGTACACGCAAGTATATATGCATATATGACACTCAGATAGGCGGTATAGTGCAAGCCAATCATCGAATACTACTGTGATTCTCTCTCTGGCTGCTGTTGTAATTCATGAAACCTCTCTTTAGCTGGACGTCTGCTTCCTGTCAGTAAATAATGCAGCCTATATATATTATATATATATATATATATATATATATATATATATATATATATATATATATATATTTGTATATGTATATACGCGTCTCTTGATATTGACGTGCTTGTATGTATTTACAAGCTTACGTATATACTCATTGTGTAAATGAAATTTGTAGACTCTCTTTTTCCTCCAGAAAAAGAAGAATATCCCCTCTTTCTCTATGCACAAGACGTGCTCTGTATCGGTGATCTTTCACCGCTCTTCTCCTCTCACTATCACATGCCCCATAAAAAAAGTTTCATTTGCGACTTCTCTCATATCGAAGTTCCTTCTACGTCATACTGGTGAAAAATGCTGGGTCTCCCTGTAGAAAAGTGCCTTTCTTTGGGAGTATCAGCACTGCTCTATCGGTTGTGATTTCAAAGAAAAGACATATCAAGATTAAGAACTCTGTTGTTGTAAAATAAAGCTTCCAGACAGGGCAAGTGACCAGATCTTCTTCTATACAGTTCAAAGAAGATCTCTACGTGCGACATACACTTCATATCATGATCTGCATCTGCCTATACACTCTGGCTAGTATATATATATATATATATATATATATATATATATTGCCAGCATCTTTGTGTCAACATGGTGCATGCGTAGATGAGTATATCAAGTAGATTGGCGCAGTAGATTTTGAATAGAGATTTCTCCATGTGAATTCACTTCATACCAGTGACTAGGATCGTCCTCGACTCTGTGTCTATCTGTGTTTGTCTCTGTAGCTGTATCTGTCTCTCTATCTCCCTGTTGGCTCTATGCAACTGACTTTATAGAGTCACGTATGTGTATATTGCGCCTTTGTCTATATATGACGCTCAATAGCAGCTCTACTGTCACTCATACTATATATATATATATGTCTATAAATATATCTCTATATATATATATATATGTATTGCAGAGAAATCAGCTTTCTCTTAGAGAGGAAAAGGTGTTCGAAAGGTTTTGTGTTTTCAGCGTAGCTGCGTTTCTATATAGACAGATTTGATTTCTTCCTTCCACGGTGGAAATAGCTCTTCAGGAAAGAAGAAAAAACAAGGACACGCATGCAATCCTTCTTCAACCACAATGTCTTTCTTGCCCCCTCTCTCTCTCTCGCCCTCTCTCTCTCATGCCTCCATATATATACACTGCGGTCGTCGTAAAAACACCCCACCGCTATATATATATTTATATATATATATATATAGCCAGGAGCCGATAACCTTGTGTATATACACATATATATACATATATATATATATATACATATATATATCGACATGCATAGTGATGAAGATGATGAGTGTCAAGGCTCACTCCTTTAGCATTCATGTATATATATATAATGGAAGTAAATGCGACAGTGTGTATCTGTCTCTCTCTCTGTTCGCAGCAATGCCTCGCACTGGCCTCAACATATGCACATATTCTTAACAAAGGAAATCTCTATAAATATATATATACACATATATACATATATATATATATACATATATAGGTAGAACGATAATATATATATATATATACATTGAGTTGACGGTGTATAATATACCTTAATGTATATACAAGTAATCCAGCGATAGTATGAATGCTCTACACCAGGAGAGACGTTTGATGCAGATGATGGAGAAGAGACATATATCGTTGCACATCGAAATACGAAGTTAAACGCGAAGGAGATATATAGGTGCTGCACTGCAGCAGCCGCAGCATCTGTCTCTCCTTTCCTTTTGAATTATGGACGTGTCTTTATAGAGAAATAGACGAAAGAAAGGATATGAAAAAAGAAAGCCAGCGACTAGCCGGCATACCCCACATAATCAGCCACCCATGTACCTCTACTACATCTACGCACGTTATACATATATATATATTATATATATATATATATATATATATTATATATATATATAATATATATATATATATTTGAGTATAACGCTTCTTTGTGTATGTGTCTGAAATGGGAAGAGATACGTGTGATCTGTGTGTAGAGCAGCAGTTTCTTCGAGAAAAAAATATATATATATATATATATCTTCTCTCTCTCTCTCTCTCTCTATATATATATATATATATGTATATATGTATAGAGGTTTTCTGGATAGAGATGTATATGAGGCAATTGTAAGAGTTCTATTTCTGTTCGTGTATTTGTGTAGAGGAAGATGTTTTAAATGTTGATGCTGTATGTTTCCTCTTCTCGCGCGAGCTTCAACGCCGCCTGTAGAAATCCACAATATCAAAGCAGAAAAATAATCTTCTCTTCAAGTGTACGTACACCGCCTCGTCCTGGGTGTACATACACCGTAAGACAAGGACATTGACAATGAAGAAAACGATGACAGGGATTCGAAAAGGCTTTCTTCTTACACACATATATCAACAGAGAAATATATATATACATATATATATATACGTAAAGAGAGAGAGAGAGAGAGAGAGAGAGAGAGGCAGCGTCAGAAAGAAGTGAAAGCAACATACACATCTGAAGAGAGAGTGAAGAGAGAGAGAGAGAGAGAGAAGAAGAGTCGATGAGATGATGACAATGATGTGCCTGACCTCCTCGCTGATCCCCAAGAGATGAACAAGCAGAAACAGATTCCGCTGGTTGATTTGAAAATTGGAATTCTCCTTTACACGCTTCTTCGCACAAAAGGCAACTCCCATCCCTGCAGGAGCAGCAGCAACAGCAACAGCAAACACATGACCACTGCCCATCCACACTGCAACAGCAGCAGCAGTAGCAGCAGTAGCAGTAGCAGCAGTATCAGCAGCAGCAGCAGTAGCAGCAGCAGCAGTATCAGCAGCAGAGGGAGCAGCAGCAGCAGCGGCAGTAGCAGCAGCAGCAGTAGCAGCAGCAGCAGTAGCAGCAGCAACACAACAGTAGCAGCAAGAACAGCAGCAAATCAGCAGCAGCAGCAGCAAGAGAAGCAGCCGCAGTAGCAGTACGGGTAGCAGCAGCAGCAGCAGCAGAAGCACAAGCACAGGTAGCATCCACAGCAGCATCACGAAGGGCAGCAGTCACAGTAGGAAGGGAGGGTGCAGCAACAGTGCGAGAGGCAGCCGTCAGGGATAGGCACGCATTCTTGCTGTTCTCTCAGGTGAAGAAAGGCGACGTAGAAAGAAGCTCCCGACACACAAAGAGCTGTATAGCCAACCCCATATTCATCTAAACAAACATTTGCATGTCTCAGACGTCTGTGGACATCCAGCAGCAATTGACCAAGAAGGCAATAATAACGCATTTATAGAAGAAGCTCTCGTATCTGCATCAACCTGCAGCAGAATGGGGAGAACATCTGCTTAATACCCAGCAACTGTCTTTCAGCATCAAGCGAACTCTCGTCTCTACTCTTCATCTTCTTCCCCTTAATGAACAATTCCACCTCCAACCACGCAGAGCAATACATCATTTACATATACAGAGATATATGAGAGAGAGAGACAGGTAGGCACATGGATAGTCATATACATAGATAGTTAATATACATAGTATATATATATATATATATATATATATAAATGTATATATATATATATATGTATGTAGATATATGTATATATACGGAAGTTTGGAATGAGTGCTGGAGAGTGTGAGTATGCAGATGCCTTCTGCTGGTGTTTGCGATTTCGCAGAAGAGATGCAGGACTTTTCCCGACGTTCGTGTTATGTTTCTTTGGAGAAAAATACGTTGGGAGGACACCTCCATATATATATATACATATATATTTATAGAAGAATGCTTGTTAGAGAGAGTGGATAATGAGGGGTATACTGTGGATTGCATGTCGCGTCGAGAGAGCCGTAAACGCGCTGTCGTGGGGTGTACGTACACCCGAGAGAGCCAGTGATGTGGGGTGATGAGGCGTGAGAGACTTGCGCTGCACATCGCAACAGCTACGTTGCCAGTAGCATACATCTTCCTCCATACCAATAAGCAAATATATATGAGAAAGATATATATATCTATATATCTTTCCTTTTGATGAGTATAGATATATAAGAAATATAAATAGATAATGAAGGAGCAGGAAGAGGAAGAAGAAAGAAGAAGAAAGACGTCTATCACAACAGAAGAAAAGAAGCTTAACCTGCATGCAGCAGCAATGGAATATCGTTCGAACCGTCTCCCACTGCGATGACTTGATCGACTTCCACTTGCTCGACCTCAGCCAGCATGCGCATCAAAGACACCTTTCTCTGCGCTGTGACGACAGGCCCTTCTACTTCTCCCGTCACCAAGCCTAGCAAGAAAGAAACATCCATACAACCTCCTCAGAAGACGTGCAGAGGAGACGCAGAGATGCATGCAAAAAAAGAAGGGGTCTCCAGAGATGCATGCAGAAGAAGGAAGGGGTCTTCAGAGATGCATGCAGAGAAAGAAGGGGTTTCCAGCGCATGCAGAAGCGTTGTTCTCGGCTTGCGGTGGAAGGGAAAAAGGACGACAGAGGCCAACGAGGGGGCCACTTGAACAGCAAAAGAGAAGGAAAGCAAAAGAGAGAGAAAGCGAAAGAGAGACAAAGCAAAAGACAGAGGAAGTACAAGAGAGAAAAAGTAGAAGAAAAGGAAAGCAGAAGAGAGAGAAAGGAGAAGAGAGAGATACGAGAAGAGAGAGATACGAGAAGAGAGACAAAGGAGAAGAGAGAGAAAGGAGAAGAGAGAGAAAGGAGAAGAGAGAGAAAGGAGAAGAGAGAGATACGAGAAGAGAGAGAAAGGAGAAGAGAGAGATACGAGAAGAGAGAGATAGGAGAAGAGAGATACACAGAGTGGAAGAGTATGTAAAGAAGAAGTGGAAGAGAGGGAGACAGGTGTACAAGCAAAGATTTCTCTTAAAGAAGGAAGAGACACAGGAGACACGAGCGTGCGTGTCACAGCCCCACACTTTGCCCAACGTTTACATACACAGGGAGACAGGGAGATAAAGAGGGAGGGAGATAGGGAGGGAGAGAGATACAGAGGGATAGGGAGACAGGGAGATGTAAAGAGAGAGGTAGAGTGCGGGGAAGCATACATTCTTCCCGAAAACCACATGAGAGAATAAGTAGGACGTAAGCACGTGGAGCTACATCAGTCTTGATTTACCAGAGAGAAACAAGAGACGTGAGTGTCCCCTCATTTCGAACAAAAGGAGAAAAAGAATTTCCAACAGGTCATCACACACTTTGCAGATCTCCACAAACACCAGACTCCTGCTGTAGTCAAGAAGAGGTGTTCTCTCTGCGTCTCGAGTGTCTCCTGCTGCTCTCTCCCTGTCCTTGGTGTCTCCGTGTTCTTGCTGTCTCCCTGTTCTTGCTGTCTCCCTGTTCTTGCTGTCTCCCTTTTCTTGCTGTCTCTGCTGCTGCTGCTGTCTCTGTCTGCTGCTGCTATCTCTGCTGCTGCTGGTGGGAGGAGGAGAGAGGTATACCTGTGTGAGGATCGATTTGCAGGTGATTAGCAAAAGCGTGATGAAGACGCAGGAGCTTCTTCAGACGACGTGCAAAGAAAGAAAACCCTCCACTGATGACCGCTAAACGATATCCTAACTGTCGCAGCACTCTACAGAGCTGTGCTGCTCCTGGAGTCGGAGTCAGGCGTCCTGCGACACGCTCCAGCGATGCCCTACCCCACAACACAGCAACAGCAGCAACAGCAACAGCAGCAACAGCAACAGCAGCAGCAACAGCAACAGCAGCAGCAACAGCAACAGCAGCAGCAACAGCAACAGCAGCAGCAACAGCAACAGCAGCAGCAACAGCAACAGCAGCAGCAACAGCAACAGCAACAGCAGCAGCAACAGCAACAATGCTTCGTCTCAGCCCATGAAACAGACCAACAGCAAGAAGATGCATGCATGCACATCTCCAGGGAAAAAAAAAATCCACAGCTCCACAAATGACGGCGGGCATGCAACCGAATCCACATCCAGGCACAGACAAATATACAAAAGCGTCATCCAGTGTTACATATCCATAAGAAGACACACCGAGAGACACATAGACACAAACAGAGAGACAACATGTATATATAGAGAAAGAAGAGAGAAAGAAGAGAGAAAAAAGAGAGAGAAAAGAGAGAAAAAAGAGAGCAAAAAGAGACATATATATATAGAGAGAGAGAGAGATGTATATATGTATATATGAGAGAATTTGTATTTATATATAGATGTATAGAGAGAAATATGTGGGAGATCGAGAACGCTTCGCCAGGGAGATGAAAAGAAGAAGTCAAAGTCGGCACGTTCAAAGGGTCACCGAGACGTGGAGACGTTTGTAGAGAATCTCCTGCAAGTGTCGAGAGAGAGTTGAGCGGTGCATGCGTCCAGGAGAGAGTTTTCAGGGAGACAGAGAGGGAAACTCGAGAAGCGAGAGTGCAGCATAAAGACACGAAGAAGAAACATACACAGAGACGAGTATGTCTATCCTGTCATAAACATATACATATATACAAATATATATGTCTCAGACATATATATATATATATATAAATGTATATAAATGTATATATGTATATATGCCGAGGATGAAGAGCAATGGAGATAGTTCAGAGAGAAGGAAAGTAGAAGAACCTGGGAATTCCTTTTAACATCTTCACTCTTTGCTTGAGACTCTCCAGGAAATCAAGCTGCCCCTCCATCGCTGCCTGCGTGATCGCAGCTACCTGCTGCTGCACTCCTCCTTCACTCGCCAACTCGTCTATCACTTCTTCACAAACCAGCGTTGAGTCCTGCAGCAGCACGAAGAAGCAGCAGCAGGCGAAATGAGAAAAAGAACTGTGGATTCACATATATATATATATATATATATATATATATATATATATATATACAGAGAGAGAGAGAGAGAGAGACAGGGATGTATAGATATATATATATATACACCTGATGTATATAACTTCTATATATACATATATTGAGTCTAGACATGAACATGTGGATATATGTAGAGATAAAGAAAGTCCAGAGAGACAAAATACTCTTCGGTTAATGTTGTTGTAGAGTGGGGTTGTTCGTTCACCATATCGAAGACGACTAAGCGAAGGCAATAGCGCGAGAAATCATCCGCTTGAAGAGCAACGTCTGCTCCGTAGTCTGCCCAAATATCACAACGCCCCACACAACGCCAGCGCAGCAAGTCGAGCAGCAGCAGCAGCAACAGCAAAGCGACAGCAGCAGCAGCAGCAGCAATCAGAGCAGCAGCAGTAGCAATCAGAAAAGCAGCATCAGAAAAGCAGCATCAGCAGCAAATGGAGCACCAGCAGTGCAGGAACTGGAGTAGCGATAGCAAGTGAAGCAGCAGCAGCAGCAGCAATGCGACCAGCAGCAGCAGCAATGCGACCAGCAGCAGCAGCAGGAGCTACAGCAAAAGCAGCAAGTGGAACGGCAATAGCAGTGGAAGCAGCAACAGCACAAAGTGACAGGAGCACAATAGCAGTGGGAGCAGCAGCAGCAAGAGCAGCAGCACCAGCACTGCAAGAGAGTGAGATGAAAAGAAGCAGCAGCAGTAGCAGCAGCACAATGCAGCAGCAGCAGCATTGATAGTAGAAGTCTCAGAGCAAAAAGAAGAGGAGAGAAGCAGCTAGACCAGCAGCAGCAGCAGGAGGCAGAAGAGAACCAGCAGAAACGCAACAAGCAAGCATCAAAGCAGACGTCGATGTAAAACCAACAGCACTACGAGATGCAACAGCAAGCAGCGACAGAGAGGCAGCACGAGGAAGAGGCGAAGCAGTTGCAGCAGCACGAGAAGGAAGATTATAAAACATCAACAGCAGCAACAGTAGCATCAACAGTGCTATCGTCTGGAGAAGTAGTGCAATAGCCTGTTGCAGAAGTAGATGTACCTTCTGCTTTTTATAGTAAAAACTATTTCACCTGTCCTCACATCTCGGGAAAAGGATTTTGCTGTTTCCCTGCTACCAGCCTCTATATCATGAAATCAGCAGCTGCTCCAAACTTCAACCATAGTTACATCATCCGCACGAACCTACGTATACGCAGTCAGAGCGATATACATCTATACATATATGTGTAATGATGTGTCTAGGTTTATATATGTCTATACACGTTTTTCAAATATGTATATATGTGTACATTCAAATACATATATATATACATATATATTTATATATATATATATATAGGAGTATATTTGTAGAAGAGAGACACGGGGAAGGGAAAAGGTATTGCCTCCTAGAGTCAATTGCTGCCGAGAATTTAAATATGTCAGATGATATTTTTCGATGAACTGGTTGATGAGACGCGAAGAAGAAAAGAAAAATGTGGAGGATATACATACATCTCTCTCTCTCTCTCTCTCTCTCTCTCTCTATATATATATATATATATATATATATATATATATATATGTGCATATGAGTAGATGTATATATACATGGATCGACATCCATATAAATGCAACATGTGGAACCAGTGTGACTGGAGGGCAACGCTCTACTCTTTCTCCTTCTGCGACTGCTGCTGCTGCTTCTGCTACTCTACCCCGCTTATGCTGCTGCTGCTGCTGATGCTGCTGCTGCTCTAGCCCGCTTATGCTGCTGGCTGCTGCTGTTGCTCCTCTACCGCGCTTACTACTGCTGCTGCTGTTATTCTTCTACCGGGCATACTACTTTTGCTGCTGCTGCTGCTGCTCTACTGCTTGCTGCTGCTGTTGCTGATATTCTTGAACCGGGAGATCAGCTGTGGAAGCAGCTCCAAAAGAAGGTATGCGTCAGGCGGGAATGACAAAGAAACTCCAGCGTTCCCAGCATTCGCAGCAGCAAACGAGGTGTTTACCAGCACAGAGAGACATCAATTCCTTCTTCAGCTGCTGCAGATCCACGAGTGAAGGGTCGATATCCACTCGAATGCGCAGTGCCCGAGCCTCTTCCATCGACAAATTATCGATTTCTGCACCAGCACCGCAATAGCAGCAGCAGCGACATTAGCAGCAGCAGCAACAGCAGCAGCAGCATTAGCAGCAGTATTAGCAGCAGCAACACCCCAGCAGCAGCAGTAGCACTAGCAGCAGCAGCAGAACAGCAGGACGGCGAAGTAGCATATCCCGGACAGCAGCGGAAGAACAGCGCGACATCGGCAGCAGCAGTACCGGCAGGGTAGTCAGCGCGTAGAAGCAGCAGCATCTGCTAGCCAGAAAGACGCGCAGCAGCAGAGAAGGAAGCATCAGCCGATAACAAAGCAGCAGCAATGCAGCAGCAACCGGAAAAGTGCCAGTACGGCCGCATCCGCAGCGCAGCACAACAGCAACTGCTGGAGAAACTCATTACTTTATATGCGCGCATACGATGTGTATATAAACACGTTGGAAAGCACCTGCAAAAAACACAGGTGCATATATATATATATATATATATATATATATATATATATATATATATTGCTGAGATGTATACATGGAGAGGAAGAAAAGTTGACGCAGATGAGCAGCGAGAGCGCAAGTGAAATCTGATTTCTGCACGTCCCAGTGCTGCTACTGTTGTTGGCGCTGCTGCTATGGTTGGTGCTGCTGCGGCTGCTGCTGTCGCTGCTGCTGTTGTTGGTGCTGCTGCTGTTGTTGGTGCTGCTGCTGCTGTTGATGCTGCTGCTGTTGATGCTGCTGCTGTTGTTGGTGCTGCTGCTGCTGTTGATGCTGCTGCTGTTGATGCTGCTGCTGTTGTTGGTGCTGCTGTTGTTCGTGCTGCTGCTGTTGTTCGTGCTGCTGTTGTTGATGCTGCTGCTGTTGTTCGTGCTGCTGTTGCTGACCTTCAACGTTGATTCGCCGCTCGCAGAGAAGAGCGAACACGTGGACAAGAAGCTTGAGGCTAATGGATTTTTCCTCCAGGATAACGAGGTAGAACGATCTGCTGCTTGCTGTTGTCTCCTGTTCTCCCATCCGTCTTTTTTCTTCTTCTTCTTCGCTCTCTTCTTCTTCTTCTTCTATTGCCCCTGGTGCTTCTCCCTGCGTTGAAGCTGAGGCACTTGCTGCGAGGGCGAGGCTTGCTCCTGCTGCTAAAGGTGCGTCTGCTTCTTCAGATGAACAGCAGCAGCAGCGACAGCATGTTTGAAATGGTTGGAGAGTGACTGCTGCTGCTGCACGTTTTTCTTCAAAAGCATCAGTTAATGGGAAGGTCCTCTTTAGGCTTTCTGTTGCTGCTGCTGCTGCTGTTGCTGTTGCAGTAGGGGGATAGAAGCTTCCATTACCTCCACCTGCTGCTGCTGCTGCATAGCTTCTAAACGTGTCTTCGTCTGCTGCAGCATCATCAGCAGCTCGTCTTTCTCCACCTGCTTCTGTCGCTGTTTTCCCAGTCGTGCTGCTGCTGCTGCTGAGCCTGGCTGTTGCTGCTTCTTCTGCTGAAGCTGCTTTTGCTGCCAGACGCGCTGCAGCAGCGAGAGGAGACAGCGACGGAGGTTGAGGAGTATAAGAAGCCTTCAATCCCAAGCAAGCAGCAGCAAATAACACCTCTTTCACCGGAGACAGACGTGCAGGAGAAGGAGACGAACACCACGACAATCGACTACGCGAAGCCCATCCTAAACCTGCTGCTGCTGGTGCTGCTGCTGCTGCTGGTGCTGCTGCTGCTGCTGGTGCTGCTGCTGCTGCTGGTGCTGCTGCTGCTGGTGCTGCTGCTGCTGGTGGTGCTGTTGCTGCTGCTGGTGCTGCTGCTGTTAGTGGTGGTGGTGGTGCTGCTGCTGCTGCTGGTGAAACTGCTGCTGCTGCTGCTGAACCTGTTGCTATTGCTGCTGCTGCTGCTGGTGCTGCTGCTGTTGTTGCTGTTGCTGGGAGTATGACTGGAGTCGCGGGAGACACAGCTACAGCAGCAGCAGCAGCAGGTTGTGTTGGTGAAGCAGCAGCAGCAATCGCAGCAGAACCTGGTCCTTGTGAATAAGCCTCTCTATCTCTCCCCACATCTTCTTTGATCGTTCCTGCTGCAGCAGCAGAGGTAGAGGAAGAACTTAAGGCGAAAAAAGAAAAAGGAGGTGAAGTCGAGCTATCGACATCAACAAGAATCCCTCTTCCTTTGCTGCTGTTGCTGCTGGAAGAGCGCGTGATCATCGGCGGTGTCCGCGTTAGGCGTCTAACAGCAGCAGCACAAAAAACATCCACCCAGCAGCAGCAGCAGCAGTTGTTTCAGCAGCACTTTCAGCAGCAGTTCCAGCTCCAGCAACAGCACCAGCAGCAGCAGCAACAGTAGCAACAACAGCAACAGCAGCAGCACCCACCACCAACAGCAGTTCCAGCAGTAGCAACAGGTTCAACAGCAGCAGCAGCAGTTCAGCAGCAGAAGCAGCAGCAGTTTCACCAGCAGCAGCAGCACCACAAACGCAGCAGCAGCATCACCATCAAGAGCAGTTCCAGCAATAGCAGCAATTGCACCTCCAGGAAGAGCAGCAACAGCAAGGCCCTGCAGCAACAGCTGCACGAGGCACTGCCTAGCGCGTTAGCAGACTCTTTCAGCGCGCAGCAGGTGGGCAACTCGCTCACATCATATCATCGGGAAGCAGCAGCAGCAGCAGACACTACAGATATTTCTTCTGCGCCTATAAAAAACAGCTGAGTCATATTCAGCAGGAAAAGACCAGTAGCAGAATCAGCAGTAGAAGCAGCAGCAGGAACAGCAGCAGAAACCCCGCAACAGGAACAGCAAACGCAGCAGCATCAACTGCAACAGCAGCAGCACCGGCAGCAGCAACAGCAACAGCAACGGCAGCAGCAGCAGCACCAGAAGAAGCAGCAGCATTAGTTATGGTGATTGAAGATGTTCAATACCAAGAGAAGCGAATATGCGTTGTTGCTGCGCAGCACGAGAAGAAAGAGAATTCAAAAAGTAAGAGCAGTGAACAGCAAAAAGCTGGTGTTTCGCTGGAGAGCAGTCGTCACCTTCGTCCCCATGCAAGAGTCAGTCCGAGGCAAATGTGATGATGTAGATTAACAAACTGCAACGCCTCGATTCCGCAGCACCAACCGCTTCGGGTGTCGTTGCTGCTGCTTCTCCATGACCAATGCGAATGAATCCTGCTTCTGCTGTTCTGCTGCTGCAGCTCTCTTTCTGCTGCTGCTGCTGCTGGGAACGGCGGTGCTGCTACAGCAGCAGCAGCAGCTCCGCTGTCAGACGCGCTAGCTGCAGCAGGTGCAGATACTGCAGCAGCAGCAGCAACGTGCGACTTGGCAACAACAGGAGAAGCAAAGCATCCAGTCGAAGAAAAAGAAGAAGAAGAGAAAGGAGAAGAAGCAACAGCAGCAGCAGCACTAGGGGGAGGAGGGGACGAGAAAGGCATCTGCTGTGGAAACTGCAAAGATGCAGATGTGCGAGAATGACGAGAGTATGCTGCAGCAGCGAAAGATGATGCTGCTGTTGCTCTTCGGCTACTTCTAGCTGCTGCTCCTTCGTAACAACGAAATGGAAGCTGGTCAAACGGCCGCAGCGTATCTATAATCCTACAACAGCAAAAGCAGCAGCACCTCGAACAGCAGCAGCACATTCTGCAGCAGCAGCACCATTTGCAACAGCAGCAGCACCACCTGCAGCAACAGGAGCACGATCGGCAACAGCAGCAGCAGCAGCAGCTTTACAGCAGCAGCACGATCTAGCAGCAGCAGCAGCAGCGCAACTGACAGCAGCAGCAGGAGACTCGTCGATAACAGCAGCATCTTCAGTAGTAGCAGCAGCAGCAGCTGGCAGCAGTAGCAGCAACAGAATCGCAAGCAGCAACAGGACCTGAAGCAATAGCAGCACCAACTCTACTGGCAGTAGTAGGGGCCAGAACAGCAGGAGCAACAATAGCCTCAGGAGCAGCACGCCCGTCTGCAGGAGAACCAGAGCAGGAGTCGCGACAGAATGAAAGCAGAGAGAGCAGCAGAGGCAACAGGAGCTGCAGCAGCAGCAGCAAGGCCTCACCGGCATAGATGCGTGCTGGCATTGCTATTGCGAACTTGTCCATAGAGACAGAGAATAGCTCTTTCAATAGTGCATTCTTCCTCTTCTGCAAGGCTGCTGTTGCTGCTTGACCGACTGTGACTGCTGCTGCCGCGGCTGCTGCTGCTGCTGTTTTTCCCATACCTCAACCTCCGTCGTTGACTACTGCTGCTGTTGCTGCTATCCCATGTGCTGCTGTTGTTCTCATTGCCCCCTCTGCTGCTCCCTCCCCACTGCAACTCTTCTTGCTGCATCCCCGTTTCTTGCTGCTCCTGTCGCAGCAGGTGCTGGTTCTCTCCAGCGCTCTTTTGCTCAGCAGCACCAGCAGCAGCAGCCAAAGAAGCAGCAACAGCAACACTGCTGTATCGACCAGCAGCATCTTCCCGCGTTGATGCAAAATTCGTCTTCGCTCCTCCCTCCTGCTGCTGTTGCTCTCCCAGCTGCCCCACATGTCCTTCGCGTCTCTGCTGTTCAACTACTATTTGCTGCTGCTGCTGCTGTAATTTTTCATCTTCAATCTCTCCTGTTTTTTTCTCCTTCTCTTGCTTGTCGTTTTTCTCCTTCTTCTTCATCCCTTCTACCAAAGCCTGCTGCTGTTGTTGCTGTGAATGCTGGTTCTGCTGCTGTTGCTGTTGCTGGGGTGGATGCTGCTGCTGTTGTGAATGCTGCTGCTGTTGTAGATGTTCCTGCTGCTGCTGCTGTGGGAGTTGCTGTTCTTGCGAATGCTGCTGCTGCTGCTGCTTCTGTGGATATTGCTGTTGCTGTTGTCGCTGCTGCTGTTGTGGATGTTGCTGCTGCTGCTGCTGGGGCAAGTGATTTGTATAGAGCAGCTGGGCCAGCAACGCTGTCTGCTGCTTCTCGATGATTGCTGTTAATCCCAGGGGATATGCTGCATCGAGCGATGCATGCACGGGAAAGCAGCAGCGGAATTTCAAGTGAAACTCCCGCAGATGCCTCTCCTTCATTCCTGATAAACAAAAGAGGACAGCGGAAGAAGCAACAACAGCAGTAGCGGGAACAGCAGCAATAGCAGCAGTAACAACAGCACCAGTAACAGCAGCAGCAGCAGCAGCAGCAGTAACAGCAGCAGCAGCAGCAGCACCAGTAACAGCAGCAGCAGTAACAGCAACAGCAGCAGCACCAGGAGTAAAAGAAGCAACAACGGCAGTAAAAGCAGCAGTAGAAGCAGTAACAGCAGCAACAGCACCAGCAACAGGCATTGAGAATGACAGGAGAAGTGGTTTTGCGGGAGACGAGCACGAGGAAGGGCAACACGAGAGAAGAGAGCAGAAAAAAAAAAAAAAAACCAGCAAACCCCACGAGCAGAGCGACGCAGGAAAGGCAGTCGAAAACGAAGGCAGCAGCAGCAGCAGTAGCGACCTCCCAAAAAAAGCAGCACTTCCAGCTCGAGAAAGAGAGAAAGGAAGAAATAGAGACGATATGCATGTGAAGCAGAGGACCACAAGTAGCATCGAAACACAGATATCAGGTCAGAAGCAGCAGCAGCTGCAGCACAAATGTCAGGGCGAAAGTGTTAGAACGGGAACAAAGGTGCTGCAGCAGCTGCTGCTCAAACAGCAAGAAGAACCGCTAGCAGCAAAGCAGCAACACGATTCATTAGAATAATAGACGAAGTGAACGCAGCAGACCGAAGGGCAATAGTAAGGGCGCCAAGGGAAAACGACACACGTTAAACAACCGAGCAGCAGAAGCAGCAAGACAACAGCAGCAGCATCAGCGAGAGAGCAGCAGCAGCAGTGAAAAAACAGCAGCAGCAGCAAGAGAGAAGCAGCACAAGCAGCAACAGAAGCAGCAGCAGCAGCAAGAGAGCAGCAGCAGCAGCAAGAGGATATTAGCAGCGAGAGAACAGCAGCAGCAAGGGAGCAGCAGCAGCTGCAAGAGAACAGCGACAGAGCGGTAGCGGAAGCACCAAGAAAATAGCAGCAAAGGCGAGCATCACAGAGAAAGTAGCGCATGTAAGAAGCAGCGTGTTGAAACGAAAGCAGCTGGAGGGAAGTCACAATGCCGATAGCTGCACGAAGAGGAAGAGGGGAAAGAAGATTCCCAGAGAAGGATAAGAACCCTACCTAAAAGTAAAAGAATTTTGGAAAGATCTCTGTACTTTGAAGCACTAAAGGAGCAGCAAAATCCTGCTGCTCCATGCAAAAAATCAAAGTTTTCATACTGCATGCCAGCACCCCACAGCAGCAGCAAGATCAGCCAGAACAGCACTCGCAGGTGCAGCAGGCACAACATTTGCAGCACGAACAGCATTACCAGCAGCACCAGCGCAGCAACAAGAGCAGCAGCAGCAGCAGCAGCAGGAGGAGGAGTAACAGAAGCAGCTGCACCAGGAGCAGCAGCAGCAGCAGCAGCAAAAGAAGCAGCAGCACCAACAGGAGGAGCAGCAGTAGCAACAACACGAGAAGCAACACCAGCAGCAGCAGCAATAGGAGCAGCAGCAACAGGAGCAGCAAGAACAAGACTCGGAGCGGGAGTGTGTGCGGATTTTCCGGGCAAGCAGCACTGTCAATGACAGAACTCAATCTCTCTTTACATATATAAATGCATATATATATATATATATATATGTCAATATAGTGAACAACTTCTTTTTCGTGTAGGCATATATGTGTGTAGTAGAGCGCAGGCAGAGCTGAAACAGATACAGCAACAGCTCCAGCAGCAGATGCAGACACTTCTTTGGACGAGCAACATCATCTGCTTCAACGCAGCAGCAGCAGCAGCGGCACCAGCACTGTGAAGACACTGGTGACGCAGCGTGAGCAGCAGCAGCAGCAGCGATTTTTGCCCAACCCCAGAGCAGCAGCATCATCGTCAACAGCAGCACAATCCTCTCGAACCAGCAGCAGGAGAGAAGGGCAACAGCAGGAGAGAAGGGCAGCAACAGTCAGGTGAATTACATTTGCAATGACAAATAAAGCTTCTCTCTTGGAGTATTCACGATCCCGCAGCAGCTGCAGCCAATCCATCTTCCGCAAAGGATCGAGCATGTGGGATGTTGTCATTTCACTCGATGAACTTCCTCCCACTACTCGCCCTGTCAACACTCCCTCGCGGACCTGCAGCAGCAACAGCAAGTAACAGCAGCGGAAAAGGATACCCACAGCACCAGAAGAGAACAGCAGCAGCAAAAGAGAACAGCAACAGCAGATCAGAGCAGCAACAGAATATGACAGTAGCAACAGACAGTGACAGCAGTAGCAGCAGAGACAGACGCGCTTACCGGAGCAGCAGCAGCAGCAGCGAAGACAGAAGCAGTAGTAACAGCACCGAAGAAGAAGAAGAAGAAGAAGAAGAAGAAGAAGCAGCAAAGGAAGGAGTTACAGCAACGCTGCAGTCGGAAGAGAAGCATCATCATGCCCAAAACCCCCAGCAGCAACTGCTCTCTTACCTACGCGGAAGTCAACCAAAGAAATAGAAGGCAGCAACACCACATCATCTGGGTATTCACATGCGCATGCGCACTGCTGCTGCGTGCATCTCCACGCATGTGCCTCTTCACTATTCTTCCTCGCGTTCACGACTGGTGGAGAGCACCGGACAGCGGTATATATATATATATATATATATTATATATATATATATATATATATTCACGTAGAGATCAAAACGCATGTAAAAAGGTCACTATAGATATATATATAGAGAGAGAGAGAGAGAGAAAGAGAAAGAGAGAGAGGAAGAGAAAGAGAGAGAGGAAGAGAAAGAGAGAGAGAAAGAGAAAGAGAGAGAAAGAGAAAAGAGAGAGAGAAAGAGCAAAGAGAGAGAGAAAGAGAAAAGAGAGAGAGAGAGTATATATGATATATATACATAGATGATGTACGTGAAAACGCTCAATTTCTATTTTGTGAAGAAAGAAAGAACAGAAAGGCAGAAAGAAGGTTTATGGAGACGCGCATTCCTTCAGTTGCTGCGCTTCTTCTGCTGCTGCTGCTTACCTCAAAGCGATTCGAAAGGACATGATCAATGCCTAGCAGCCTCCCCACACATCGTGCAACCTCCTGGCAACTGTGTGTCATCAGCGCTGTACGTACACTGCAGAAGCAGCAGCAGCAGCAGCAGCACCAGCACCAGCAGCAATCCCAGCGCAATCCCACGGTAACGCATAATTTTCAATTGAACGAGCCTGCTGCAGCAGACGAAACAACAGCAAAAGCTGCTGCTGGTGCTGCAGCACCTCGAGCAGCAGCAACAACGAAGTGGAGAAGCCCCGCAGTTACAGTAATTGAAGAAACGCAACATAAATCACACACCTACATGCTCCTTCACCGGCAGCAGCAGCAGAGCAGCAGCAGCAGCAGATGCAACGGCGGTACCAGTAGATGCAGTATCAAATGCAACAGCAGCACCAGCAGCAGGAGATGCAGCAGCATCAGCAGGAGATGCAGCAGCATCAGCAGGAGATGCAGCAGCATCAGCAGGAGATGCAGCAGCATCAGCAGCAGGAAATGCAGGTGTGCATGCAAGTGATGAAGCTGACCCGAGTTGTTTCAGAACGAACATCAAGAAGAATGCGCCCTTCGTGAGAGTCAGGCGGGGAAGCACCTGCAGCAGCAGCAACAGCAGAAGCAGCAGAAGCAGCGCACGCGCATGATGTCACTTCCTGCAACTCCCTGGCTGGATGTTGTCTCTGCTGCTGAGCAGCTGTCTCGCTGCTACTGACACGTTCTACCGTCAACAGACATGTGTCTCCTTGTGTTTCCAAGGAGAAAGAAGAGGGGAAGCAGAGATAAACAAGCACGTCCGAAGCGAACCTTTACCCATCAACACGTGCTTCTCCTCCTCCAGGGAAGTCTGAGCAGCAAGTGCTGCTGCTGCTGCTGCAGCACCAGAGCTCCACTCACGCGAGAGAGAAATGTGCATTTCTCTCTATCTTCACCCTAGCTTCGATACACATCCCTCGAGTACTCGTGTGAAGACATCTCTACATCGACTTTGAATTCTTTACGGCTCTGTTCATCTCGCTGTGTCGTCTCTCCACACCTTCAAAGAGATCTCTAGATGCTTCTGCATTCCTCTCTATTTGCGCGTTTCCTTTATGCCTCACTGCATCTTTCGAACTGTCCCTATATCTCTCTCTCTATATATATATACACACATATAATAGTCTATAGACATACATCAGTGTGGATATCTCCCTATATACCTCTATACTGCTCTCTGGATGTATCGATACATCTCTCTATAAATATGTCTATAGATAGATCTCTATCCATTCTCCACAGTTTGTCGAGAGATCTTTATATATATATATATATATCTATATATATACTTGTATATATCTCTGTAGAGGTCCCCATACATAATGCATATATATAGATCTATAGATCTATAGATATATATAGATACAGATATAGGTATATATATATATATGTTTGAATATGTCTATATATACATCTCTGTATAAATGTTTATATATATGTCTACTCTCGTCTCTCGTTCGTCTCTTTTTCAACCCGCGTAGAAGAGGAACACAAAGAAGAAGAAAGAAAGAAAAAGAGAAAAAAAGAGAGGGAAAGAAGGAGAACGAAAGAGAAAGAGAAAGAAGGAGAAGGAGAAAGTCAATATACAAGAAGCGGAATCGCCAGCGAAGAGAGAAATGCGCAAGGTCACATGCATGCACGTTGATTGCAGACCTTCAGCAGCGAATGAAGAAACAGAAGAAGAAGAAGAAGAAAAGAAAGAAGCAAAAGATGATGAGAAGGAAGAGAAGAAGGAGGAAGAAGAAAAAAAAGAAGGGAAGAAAGAAGAAGGGAAGAAAGAAGAAGAGAAAAAGAAGAAGAGGAAGCAGAAGACGAAGAAGGAAAGAATGAAGGGAAGAAAGAAAAAAGGGAAGAAAGAAAAAGAAGAAAGAAGAAGAAGACGAAGAAGAGAAAGAAAAAGAAAATGACAAAGAAGAAGACGTATTTTTGAAGTAGAGATAAAGGCAGAGAGAGCAGCGCCTGCAGAGTGGGCATTCACATACAGTCAGATCAACGTCTTCTACGTGGAGGAAGAGAGAAATGTGGACAGAGAGAAGAAAAGCAGATTTCAAGGGAAAGGAAGAAGTGTGAAAGAAGGCAGTTAAATGAACTTATCCATCCACAACAAGGTATACGAAAAAATAGAAAAAGAAGAAGCAGAAAGGAAGAAGAGGTAAAGAGGCAGAGTATATACACCTGGTCTCTCTCTGTCTCCTACAGATGACTATTGATTGTAAAGAGAAAAGATCAGTGCATGCACCTGCTTGATGAGAGCCTCGGCGGGTTGTCCACGAAGTTTCTGGAGCTTCTGCGAATAAAGACGCTCTTCGCATGCAACACCTCCTTGCTCTCCCTCTCCCTCTCCCAAGTACTGCAACACAACAACAACAGCAGCAGCAGCCAGACAGCAGCAGCAGCAGCAGCAGTCAGACAGCAGCAGCAGCAGCAGCAACACGGCAGCAGCTGTTCGTGTATCGCTTCTCTTTGTCTTACTCGCTTAGTGCTGTCGCTGTTGCTGTCGCTGCTGCTGTTGCTGGAGCTGTCGCTGCTGCTGCTGCTGCTGTTGCAATTGCTGCTGCTATTGCAGTTGCTGCTGTTGGAGGAGAAGGAGGAGGAGGAGAAGGAGCTACAGTTTAACAAATAAAACGGACACGATTGTCGAAAGTCCTCGTGCTGTCAGCGCTTCCACTATCCTCAGTAAAGACATGCAGACCCCTATAAATCTATATCTATATATATGTATATATATACATCTAAAGGTAGATATAGAGAGATATACATATAGAGTGAAGGAGGGAAAGTGAGACGGCTGTTATTTTCGTGTCGCTTCGTTGCCAGAGACGTGTGTGCTGTTTTTGATTGTCGCCTGCTCCCGAAAGAGAAGAAACTAGTGCTGCTGCTGCTGCTGTCACTGCTGCTTACCTGCTGACTGTCTATTCTGGCGTCAGTACACTGCAGCATCTCATCCAGGACGTCCTGTTCCACCAGCACCTCGTTCAACCCGAAAACAACAAGCGATCGACTTCGATATTTCAACGGCTGCAGCAGCAACAGTCACATCAGCAGATGTGGGGTACTACTGACAGGCAATATGCTGCAGCAGCTGCAGCAGCATTGTAGCATATCATATGAAAGCAGTAGTGAAGCTGGAGCAGCATCAACAGAAAGCGATGAAGAGAAGAAGTATCTCTGCTGACGACTACTGGAAGGATGTCTTTTCATCTGCTGCTGCTGCTTCTGTTGTCTTGCTCAACGCATGCAGGCACTAGCGCTCTTAAGACTATTATTGCTTTGGCTGTGCCGTTCCTGCTGCTGCATCTGCAGTCACTGTTTCCTCTTCTCCAGCTCTCTTTGTGATGCACCATACTAAAATACTGCTTCTCTCCCCACAGACTCCCATCTTCTGCTCCTCCTATGATTTAAGCTGCGCTTCCTTCTGCTGCTGTTACTTCTGCTGCTGCTATTACTCCTGCTGCTGCTGCTACCAGCATCAAGGCTAGAGATGCCAGTGTTCCTCCTGTTGCAGCTGCTATACCATTTCCGCACTGTTCCTGCTACTGCTGCTGCTCTACTGCAGCTTCTGTTGCAGAAACTGCTGCTATTACTGCTGCTGCTGCTGCCCCTGCTGCTGCCCCTGCTGCTGTACCTGCTGCTGTTGTTAATGCAGTTGTTGTTGCTGATCCTGCTGCTCTTGGTGTTGCTGCCGCTGTTGTTGCTGCTGTAATAACTGTTGCTGTATGACTACTGCTGTTGTTGCTGTTGATGATGGTGCTGCTGCCTGCTGTCTGCTCCTCTTGCTGCTGCTCCTCTTGCTGCTGCTGCTGCTCCTCTTTCTGCTGCGGGCTGCCCCTCTTGCTGCTGCTGCTGCTGCTGGGACACGTACAAAATCATCCCAGCGAAGTAGCATCTGTGCTGCATGATGATCACATATCGCCTCAGGCGTCCGTGCAGGTCGCTGCATGCTCTGCCTGCAGCAGCAGCAGCAGCAATTCCAGTAAATAGCAGCAGCAACAGCAGCAGCAGCAGCACAATCGATAACAGCAACAGCAACAGGAGCAGCAGCAGCAGCAGCAGCAATTCCAGCAGCAACAGCAAAAGCGGCAGTAGTAGCAACACCAGCAACTCCAGCAACAGCACTAACAGCGATAGCAGCGACAGCAATAGCAGCAGCAGCAGCAGTAGTAGCAACAATAGCAATAATAGCAACAACAGCAACAGCTGACAGCGACACCCCCAGCAGGACTGGCGAAAGCAGTAATAGTACATAAACATGCAACAGCAGCACCGACAAGGGTAGTTAGTTAGCAGGGATAATAGCAGTGCGAAGAGAATGCAGCGCAAACTAGAGAGACTTGACAGGAAGAATAGTTCACTGCAGCAGCAGGAGCAGCAGCAGCAGCTGCCCCACCACAGGGAGACAGCAACCACGGCACCCACGCACGTGCGTTCCAGAACTGCGAAGAAAGTCGCAGTAGAAGCAAGAAAAAAGTAGCATAGTCAGCGAAAGTCCCATCCATCACCCCCCCATGCTCTCCACACTCATCTACTTCACACATATATATATGTAATATATATATATATATATATATATATATATATATATATATAAATAAAATACATACATAGATATATATATATATATATATTCATATATAATACATACATAGTTAATATATAAAATATGTATATATATGTATATCTGCATCGAGAGACAGAGAAGAGAAGCAGCATCGACAGCGGTGAAAAGGATGAAAAATAGGGAAGAGGCAGATGGATGCGGTGATAGATACATCACTCTAAAGAAACAGAGAAGGACGCTATATTATACCGATCGGTTAGCACGTTGGTATGCACAGGAAGAAGAGCAGCAGGGAAACGCATCTTCACTTCAAGCGCCTGGAGAACTCTGTTGCTCTCGATGCAGCGCCTGCGTCTGCCTCGGGAAGCAGCCGCGCTCTGGCTGTTGCTGTTGCTTCTCTGCTGCTTTGCAGATAATTATATCCGTTCCCCATACCCCCTCTCCTCCTGCAACAGGTGCTCCTCCTTCTGCAGCAGAAGTCGTTAGTCCCTATCACCTACTACTACTGCTGTTGCTGCTGCAGGTGGTGGTGGTGCTCCTGCTGCTGCAGCAGCAGGTGCTGCTGCTCTTGCTGCTGCTTCTTTCTCTGCAGCTGCTTCTTGGAGGAGCAGAGGAAGCAGCATCAGCAGCAGCAACAGCACATTGACACGGCATCTCCACACGTTCCAACGCCATGCTGCAGAAACCCCACAGCAGCAGCAGCAGCACGTGATGCAGCAGCACCAGCAGCATGCAGCACGTGATGCAGCAGCACCAGCAGCACGTGATGCAGCAGCACCAGCAGCAGCAGCAGCACGTGATGCAGCAGCACCAGCAGCAGCAGCAGCACGTGATGCAGCAGCACCAGCAGCAGCAGCAGCACGTGATGCAGCAGCACCAGCAGCAGCAGCAGCACGTGATGCAGCAGCAGCAGCAGCAGCCCCGTAATGCAGCTGCAGCAGCACCAGCACCAGCAGCTAGCAGCAGCACCAGCAGCAGCAGCATCCAAGACATCGAAGAAATCACCCATCAGAGGAGCAAACGAAAGACAAAAAGAAGAAGAAAAAGAAGAGAAGAAGGATGAGAAGAAGGAGAAGGAGAAGAAGAAAGGGAAGAAGGAAAAAAAAAGAAGAAAAAAACAACGAGGGAAATACAGAAAAGAAGACGAGGAAGAAAGTGGCGTTGTCATCCTCAGGAAAAAGAAACGCGAGAGAAGTATGAACTACTGCTGCTGCTGCTGTTCCGTGAAAAAGCAGGCAGCTCTTGAGGTGCTTCGGAAACAGCAGAGGTGCTGCAGAGACACGGCAGCAGGCGTCATTCCACGAAAAGATAAAAATGCAACGTACTACATCCGTCAGCACCAGCGGAAGCGGCAGCATCCTCTTGCTGCGCCAGGAGGCGAAGAGAAGGAAACAACAGCAGCCGCAAAATGCTCAACAGAAGAACCAACAGCAGCAGATGCACCAGGAACGTCATCAGCAGACGCAACAACAACAGCAATAGCAAATGCGGGAGCAGTAGCAGCAAACGTGCAGCAGCAGTAGCAGCAAACTTGCAACAGCACCAACAGCACCGGTAGCAACAGCAGCAAAAAAGAGAAGCAGCGCCACGGGCGAAAACGCACTGCAGCAGGTGATTCGCTCTGATCAAAGTCGCAGCAGCAATCATCCGCAAGGGAATGTCTAGCAACAGCAACAACAGATTAACGTCTCGGCAGCAGCAGCTTCCCCGCTGTCAACAACAATTTCCACAGTAGGAGCAATTCCCCATAGCAGCAGAAGTCTACAAACAGTAGCAGCAGCAGGAAGCTAACAGCAGCAGGAAGCTAACAGCAGCAGGAAGCTAACAGCAGCAGGAAGCTAACAGCAGCAGGAAGCTAACAGCAGCAGGAAGCTAACAGCAGCATCAGCCGAGATCAAACTATGAGTAGTAGGCTCAGAGCAGCAGCAGCAGCAGGAGGAGGAGGAGGAGGAGGTATTCGCAGGTAGGGTGTTCAGCAGCAACCCCACACAGCGCAGCAGCAGAGGAACTGTGTGTCTGCAGCAGCAGCAGCAGAAGCGTGTGAGGTGTTATTACCTTTGAACTGTAGCAGAAGCTTCTGTAGGACAATCATGAGAGCGAGAGGAGACCGGGAGAAAGGCAGCGACTAGCTTCTACAACCTGGAGCACGACGGTATCGCTGAAGGCAGCAGCAGCGAAGGGGGAGGAGGCATATGCAGCAGTAGACAGAGAAGAAGAAGAAGAAGAAGAAGAAGAAGAAGAAGATGCGGTAGCTGCTGTCTGGCTACCGTTGCTGCCTTGCAGAAAACGAAGATCCTGATGATGGCCAGACACCTTCCCCGTTTCGGCGTTGCACCTTCTGCTGTGTGTGTTGCTGCTCCTGCTGCGTTTGCTGCTGGTGTGTTTGCTGCTGCTATTTTTGCTATTGCTGCTGCGTTTGCTGCTGCGGCTGTGGGGAAGGAGGCGGGAGGAGAAGCAGCAGCTGCAGTGACACGTAGGAGGACCCCAGCGTCGAAGCGAGAAAACTACTTTCTGCGGAAGATGCGCTGGCACCGCTGCTGTTGCTGTGCTGCTGCTGCTGCTGCTCGATGCTCCCTGAAGCGAAGCCTGAGATAGCTGTGTTTGCTCTCGCCAGCTGTGTAGAACCACTCTTGCTGCTGCATGCTGCTGCCCCTGCTGCTGATAATATCCTTGTCCCTACACGTCTTGGTGGACAGCAAAGCGATTCCTTTCTCTCCCGCGCGAGACTGGCATAAGCTGACTCCTGCTGCTATTGCTCTTGCGGCCTGCTGCTGCTTTCCCTGTAGACTGCGCTGTTGCTGTTGCTGCAACGCGCGAACGTATTGCTGCTGCTGCGGCTCGAACGGCTGCGGTGCTGCTGGGGAGGGTGCTGCCGATCAAGAGGCCTTCGAACGAGGATCGTTCACTGATGTTGCTACTGCTGGTTGTTTCGCTGCTGCTGCTTGCTGCTGACTCGGCTGCTCGTTTGGCTGCTGCGACTGCTGTGACTGCTGCGGCTGCTGGTTGCTGCTGCTGCTTCCTCTGCTGCGGCTGCTGCGGCTGTTTCTGCTGCTGCAGCTGCTGAGAAGCGAAAGACTGCCCTGCCCGAGCTGCTGCTGCTCTCTTTCACATGCATCGCCTACTCTTTCTTCCCAGGTCAACCGCCGCTGTTGCTGCTGCTGCTGCTCGGCTCGTTCTTCTTGTTCTTCTGCTGCTGCCAGAGGAAGCAT
>CATKUM010000427.1:0-35223 GCA_949786405.1 Onychomys arenicola
AATGCTTGGCTTGCACGAACGGTTTCGGCGCGGACGGGCTCGCAAGCGCACTGTGGGACTGTTGCTGAAACGAGACGTGCAGGCAATTGGAACAGTTTTCTTCGACGGTGGTTTCAAATGTCAGCGTCTACAGGCAAGTGGAACAGTTTTCCTTCGACGGTGGTTTCAAATGTCACCGTCTACAGGCAATTGGAACAGGATTTCGCTCCACGGTGGTTTCGAATGTCACCGTCTACGACTATTATCAGCGTCCTTGTGGTCGCCGAGTGGACGCAGTCAGCCATCGATTCCGCGAAATTTGATACGCTGCGTTACGAGTGGATCTCACGTTTAGTTGAAGCCTTCAGCAGCAGATCACTCGTGTTCTAGTGCCGATCGTGAGGAGACTGACAGCATTTGCCCTGCGATAGACCTTTAGTTCTTACGACGATGCGTCGAGTGCAGTAGCTATCCATTCACCGATTTCTGTGGAAACGGTGGAGAGGTAATTGTTAACACTTTAGCCATTGCATCGACACTCCGGATAGTGGCAAAATGGTTTGTACAGCGCTGTAAGCGGTCGACACTCTGTCTCCCTACTGAATCCTTGTTCTGTGCGCGCGACTCAGTCGGTTGCGTGCTCGAGTACGGTTCCGTTTCGACGTCTTGTGGGCATCTGAGGCTAGCGGCGCCGGTTGTGACTGACGTGCATCTGCTAGTTGCAGGTCGTGAACAAACAAAGCGCTAGTTGCCGCTTTTCACAGTGGGCGCCTTATACGCTTGATGGTGAACTGTGTAACACAACAAATCTGTAGGCATCATTGTGTCGACGTGTGTACAAACGCCGACACCGTCTCGTATCAGTGACTGGGTTTCTTCGTGGAACAGGGCAGCTGCGAAACAACTATAGACCGTGTCGCGCTGCGTTTGCCAGTAATCGGCAACGGTGGAGCACTGAGACTTGTGCACGATCCCATACACCCACGTGTGGTCGCCGTCACCGGTTGACCAGTGTCTTCACTTTTGCGATGAACGCCGACCTGTTTGTCTTCCTATGGTTGCGTTGGCACAGAATCGCAACGTGTGGCAGAGAAGCTTTGTAACGCCGTTGGAAAAGCGCGCGTCCAGATAAGCGTCACACACAGTCGTGACTGGCGACGGATGTTGGACAGAAATGCTTGGCTTGCACGAACGGTTTCGGCGCGGACGGGCTCGCAAGCGCACTGTGGGACTGTTGCTGAAACGAGACGTGCAGGCAATTGGAACAGTTTTCTTCGACGGTGGTTTCAAATGTCAGCGTCTACAGGCAAGTGGAACAGTTTTCCTTCGACGGTGGTTTCAAATGTCACCGTTTACAGGCAATTGGAACAGGATTTCGCTCCACGGTGGTTTCGAATGTCACCGTCTACGACTATTATCAGCGTCCTTGTGGTCGCCGAGTGGACGCAGTCAGCCATCGATTCCGCGAAATTTTGATACGCTGCGTTACGAGTGGATCTCACGTTTAGTTGAAGCCTTCAGCAGCAGATCACTCGTGTTCTAGTGCCGATCGTGAGGAGACTGACAGCATTTGCCCTGCGATAGACCTTTAGTTCTTACGACGATGCGTCGAGTGCAGTAGCTATCCATGTCACCGATTTCTGTGGAAACGGTGGAGAGGTAATTGTTAACACTTTAGCCATTGCATCGACACTCCGGATAGTGGCAAAATGGTTTGTACAGCGCTGTAAGCGGTCGACACTCTGTCTCCCTCTTGAATCCTTGTTCTGTGCGCGCGACTCAGTCGGTTGCGTGCTCGAGTACGGTTCCGTTTCGACGTCTTGTGGGCATCTGAGGCTAGCGGCGCC
Organism: Onychomys arenicola; assembly: GCA_949786405.1. Taxonomy (NCBI): domain Eukaryota; kingdom Metazoa; phylum Chordata; class Mammalia; order Rodentia; family Cricetidae; genus Onychomys; species Onychomys arenicola. The sequence goes on from CATKUM010000427.1 coordinate 1,827, forward strand.
GGTTGTGACTGACGTGCATCTGCTAGTTGCAGGTCGTGAACAAACAAAGCGCTAGTTGCCGCTTTTCACAGTGGGCGCCTTATACGCTTGATGGTGAACTGTGTAACACAACAAATCTGTAGGCATCATTGTGTCGACGTGTGTACAAAACGCCGACACCGTCTCGTATCAGTGACTGGGTTTCTTCGTGGAACAGGGCAGCCTGCGAAACAACTATAGACCGTGTCGCGCTGCGTTTGCCAGTAATCGGCAACGGTGGAGCACTGAGACTTGTGCACGATCCCATACACCCACGTGTGTCGCCGTCACCGGTTGACCAGTGTCTTCACTTTTGCGATGAACGCCGACCTGTTTGTCTTCCTATGGTTGCGTTGGCACAGAATCGCAACGTGTGGCAGAGAAGCTTTGTAACGCCGTTGGAAAAGCGCGCGTCCAGATAAGCGTCACACACAGTCGTGACTGGCGACGGATGTTGGACAGAAATGCTTGGCTTGCACGAACGGTTTCGGCGCGGACGGGCTCGCAAGCGCACTGTGGGACTGTTGCTGAAACGAGACGTGCAGGCAATTGGAACAGTTTTCTTCGACGGTGGTTTCAATGTCAGCGTCTACAGGCAAGTGGAAACAGTTTTCCTTCGACGGTGGTTTCAAATGTCACCGTCTACAGGCAATTGGAACAGGATTTCGCTCCACGGTGGTTTCGAATGTCACCGTCTACGACTATTATCAGCGTCCTTGTGGTCGCCGAGTGGACGCAGTCAGCCATCGATTCCGCGAAATTTTGATACGCTGCGTTACGAGTGGATCTCACGTTTAGTTGAAGCCTTCAGCAGCAGATCACTCGTGTTCTAGTGCCGATCGTGAGGAGACTGACAGCATTTGCCCTGCGATAGACCTTTAGTTCTTACGACGATGCGTCGAGTGCAGTAGCTATCCATTCACCGATTTCTGTGGAAACGGTGGAAAGGTAATTGTTAACACTTTAGCCATTGCATCGACACTCCGGATAGTGGCAAAATGGTTTGTACAGCGCTGTAAGCGGTCGACACTCTGTCTCCCTACTGAATCCTTGTTCTGTGCGCGCGACTCAGTCGGTTGCGTGCCTCGAGTACGGTTCCGTTTCGACGTCTTGTGGGCATCTGAGGCTAGCGGCGCCGGTTGTGACTGACGTGCATCTGCTAGTTGCAGGTCGTGAACAAACAAAGCGCTAGTTGCCGCTTTTCACAGTGGGCGCCTTATACGCTTGATGGTGAACTGTGTAACACAACAAATCTGTAGGCATCATTGTGTCGACGTGTGTACAAACGCCGACACCGTCTCGTATCAGTGACTGGGTTTCTTCGTGGAACAGGGCAGCTGCGAAACAACTATAGACCGTGTCGCGCTGCGTTTGCCAGTAATCGGCAACGGTGGAGCACTGAGACTTGTGCACGATCCCATACACCCACGTGTGTCGCCGTCACCGGTTGACCAGTGTCTTCACTTTTGCGATGAACGCCGACCTGTTTGTCTTCCTATGGTTGCGTTGGCACAGAATCGCAACGTGTCGCAGAGAAGCTTTGTAACGCCGTTGGAAAAAGCGCGCGTCCAGATAAGCGTCACACACAGTCGTGACTGGCGACGGATGTTGGACAGAAATGCTTGGCTTGCACGAACGGTTTCGGCGCGGACGGGCTCGCAAGCGCACTGTGGGACTGTTGCTGAAACGAGACGTGCAGGCAATTGGAACAGTTTTCTTCGACGGTGGTTTCAAATGTCAGCGTCTACAGGCAAGTGGAACAGTTTTCCTTCGACGGTGGTTTCAAATGTCACCGTCTACAGGCAATTGGAACAGGATTTCGCTCCACGGTGGTTTCGAATGTCACCGTCTACGACTATTATCAGCGTCCTTGTGGTCGCCGAGTGGACGCAGTCAGCCATCGATTCCGCGAAATTTTGATACGCTGCGTTACGAGTGGATCTCACGTTTAGTTGAAGCCTTCAGCAGCAGATCACTCGTGTTCTAGTGCCGATCGTGAGGAGACTGACAGCATTTGCCCTGCGATAGACCTTTAGTTCTTACGACGATGCGTCGAGTGCAGTAGCTATCCATTCACCGATTTCTGTGGAAAACGGTGGAGAGGTAATTGTTAACACTTTAGCCATTGCATCGACACTCCGGATAGTGGCAAAATGGTTTGTACAGCGCTGTAAGCGGTCGACACTCTGTCTCCCTACTGAATCCTTGTTCTGTGCGCGCGACTCAGTCGGTTGCGTGCTCGAGTACGGTTCCGTTTCGACGTCTTGTGGGCATCTGAGGCTAGCGGCGCCGGTTGTGACTGACGTGCATCTGCTAGTTGCCGGTCGTGAACAAACAAAGCGCTAGTTGCCGCTTTTCACAGTGGGCGCCTTATACGCTTGATGGTGAACTGTGTAACACAACAAATCTGTAGGCATCATTGTGTCGACGTGTGTACAAACGCCGACACCGTCTCGTATCAGTGACTGGGTTTCTTCGTGGAACAGGGCAGCTGCGAAACAACTATAGACCGTGTCGCGCTGCGTTTGCCAGTAATCGGCAACGGTGGAGCACTGAGACTTGTGCACGATCCCATACACCCACGTGTGTCGCCGTCACCGGTTGACCAGTGTCTTCACTTTTGCGATGAACGCCGACCTGTTTGTCTTCCTATGGTTGCGTTGGCACAGAATCGCAACGTGTGGCAGAGAAGCTTTGTAACGCCGTTGGAAAAGCGCGCGTCCAGATAAGCGTCATACACAGTCGTGACTGGCGACGGATGTTGGACAGAAATGCTTGGCTTGCACGAACGGTTTCGGCGCGGACGGGCTCGCAAGCGCACTGTGGGACTGTTGCTGAAACGAGACGTGCAGGCAATTGGAACAGTTTTCTTCGACGGTGGTTTCAAATGTCAGCGTCTACAGGCAAGTGGAACAGTTTTCCTTCGACGGTGGTTTCAAATGTCACCGTCTACAGGCAATTGGAACAGGATTTCGCTCCACGGTGGTTTCGAATGTCACCGTCTACGACTATTATCAGCGTCCTTGTGGTCGCCGAGTGGACGCAGTCAGCCATCGATTCCGCGAAATTTTGATACGCTGCGTTACGAGTGGATCTCACGTTTAGTTGAAGCCTTCAGCAGCAGATCACTCGTGTTCTAGTGCCGATCGTGAGGAGACTGACAGCATTTGCCCTGCGATAGACCTTTAGTTCTTACGACGATGCGTCGAGTGGAGAGGTAATTGTTAACACTTTAGCCATTGCATCGACACTCCGGATAGTGGCAAAATGGTTTGTACAGCGCTGTAAGCGGTCGACACTCTGTCTCCCTCTTGAATCCTTGTTCTGTGCGCGCGACTCAGTCGGTTGCGTGCTCGAGTACGGTTCCGTTTCGACGTCTTGTGGGCATCTGAGGCTAGCGGCGCCGGTTGTGACTGACGTGCATCTGCTAGTTGCAGGTCGTGAACAAACAAAGCGCTAGTTGCCGCTTTTCACAGTGGGCGCCTTATACGCTTGATGGTGAACTGTGTAACACAACAAATCTGTAGGCATCATTGTGTCGACGTGTGTACAAACGCCGACACCGTCTCGTATCAGTGACTGGGTTTCTTCGTGGAACAGGGCAGCTGCGAAACAACTATAGACCGTGTCGCGCTGCGTTTGCCAGTAATCGGCAACGGTGGAGCACTGAGACTTGTGCACGATCCCATACACCCACGTGTGTCGCCGTCACCGGTTGACCAGTGTCTTCACTTTTGCGATGAACGCCGACCTGTTTGTCTTCCTATGGTTGCGTTGGCACAGAATCGCAACGTGTCGCAGAGAAGCTTTGTAACGCCGTTGGAAAAGCGCGCGTCCAGATAAGCGTCACACACAGTCGTGACTGGCGACGGATGTTGGACAGAAATGCTTGGCTTGCACGAACGGTTTCGGCGCGGACGGGCTCGCAAGCGCACTGTGGGACTGTTGCTGAAACGAGACGTGCAGGCAATTGGAACAGTTTTCTTCGACGGTGGTTTCAAATGTCAGCGTCTACAGGCAAGTGGAACAGTTTTCCTTCGACGGTGGTTTCAAATGTCACCGTCTACAGGCAATTGGAACAGGATTTCGCTCCACGGTGGTTTCGAATGTCACCGTCTACGACTATTATCAGCGTCCTTGTGGTCGCCGAGTGGACGCAGTCAGCCATCGATTCCGCGAAATTTTGATACGCTGCGTTACGAGTGGATCTCACGTTTAGTTGAAGCCTTCAGCAGCAGATCACTCGTGTTCTAGTGCCGATCGTGAGGAGACTGACAGCATTTGCCCTGCGATAGACCTTTAGTTCTTACGACGATGCGTCGAGTGCAGTAGCTATCCATTCACCGATTTCTGTGGAAACGGTGGAGAGGTAATTGTTAACACTTTAGCCATTGCATCGACACTCCGGATAGTGGCAAAATGGTTTGTACAGCGCTGTAAGCGGTCGACACTCTGTCTCCCTCTTGAATCCTTGTTCTGTGCGCGCGACTCAGTCGGTTGCGTGCTCGAGTACGGTTCCGTTTCGACGTCTTGTGGGCATCTGAGGCTAGCGGCGCCGGTTGTGACTGACGTGCATCTGCTAGTTGCAGGTCGTGAACAAACAAAGCGCTAGTTGCCGCTTTTCACAGTGGGCGCCTTATACGCTTGATGGTGAACTGTGTAACACAACAAATCTGTAGGCATCATTGTGTCGACGTGTGTACAAACGCCGACACCGTCTCGTATCAGTGACTGGGTTTCTTCGTGGAACAGGGCAGCTGCGAAACAACTATAGACCGTGTCGCGCTGCGTTTGCCAGTAATCGGCAACGGTGGAGCACTGAGACTTGTGCACGATCCCATACACCCACGTGTGTCGCCGTCACCGGTTGACCAGTGTCTTCACTTTTGCGATGAACGCCGACCTGTTTGTCTTCCTATGGTTGCGTTGGCACAGAATCGCAACGTGTCGCAGAGAAGCTTTGTAACGCCGTTGGAAAAGCGCGCGTCCAGATAAGCGTCACACACAGTCGTGACTGGCGACGGATGTTGGACAGAAATGCTTGGCTTGCACGAACGGTTTCGGCGCGGACGGGCTCGCAAGCGCACTGTGGGACTGTTGCTGAAACGAGACGTGCAGGCAATTGGAACAGTTTTCTTCGACGGTGGTTTCAATGTCAGCGTCTACAGGCAAGTGGAACAGTTTTCCTTCGACGGTGGTTTCAAATGTCACCGTCTACAGGCAATTGGAACAGGATTTCGCTCCACGGTGGTTTCGAATGTCACCGTCTACGACTATTATCAGCGTCCTTGTGGTCGCCGAGTGGACGCAGTCAGCCATCGATTCCGCGAAATTTTGATACGCTGCGTTACGAGTGGATCTCACGTTTAGTTGAAGCCTTCAGCAGCAGATCACTCGTGTTCTAGTGCCGATCGTGAGGAGACTGACAGCATTTGCCCTGCGATAGACCTTTAGTTCTTACGACGATGCGTCGAGTGCAGTAGCTATCCATTCACCGATTTCTGTGGAAACGGTGGAGAGGTAATTGTTAACACTTTAGCCATTGCATCGACACTCCGGATAGTGGCAAAATGGTTTGTACAGCGCTGTAAGCGGTCGACACTCTGTCTCCCTCTTGAATCCTTGTTCTGTGCGCGCGACTCAGTCGGTTGCGTGCTCGAGTACGGTTCCGTTTCGACGTCTTGTGGGCATCTGAGGCTAGCGGCGCCGGTTGTGACTGACGTGCATCTGCTAGTTGCAGGTCGTGAACAAACAAAGCGCTAGTTGCCGCTTTTCACAGTGGGCGCCTTATACGCTTGATGGTGAACTGTGTAACACAACAAATCTGTAGGCATCATTGTGTCGACGTGTGTACAAACGCCGACACCGTCTCGTATCAGTGACTGGGTTTCTTCGTGGAACAGGGCAGCTGCGAAACAACTATAGACCGTGTCGCGCTGCGTTTGCCAGTAATCGGCAACGGTGGAGCACTGAGACTTGTGCACGATCCCATACACCCACGTGTGTCGCCGTCACCGGTTGACCAGTGTCTTCACTTTTGCGATGAACGCCGACCTGTTTGTCTTCCTATGGTTGCGTTGGCACAGAATCGCAACGTGTCGCAGAGAAGCTTTGTAACGCCGTTGGAAAAGCGCGCGTCCAGATAAGCGTCACACACAGTCGTGACTGGCGACGGATGTTGGACAGAAATGCTTGGCTTGCACGAACGGTTTCGGCGCGGACGGGCTCGCAAGCGCACTGTGGGACTGTTGCTGAAACGAGACGTGCAGGCAATTGGAACAGTTTTCTTCGACGGTGGTTTCAAATGTCAGCGTCTACAGGCAAGTGGAACAGTTTTCCTTCGACGGTGGTTTCAAATGTCACCGTCTACAGGCAATTGGAACAGGATTTCGCTCCACGGTGGTTTCGAATGTCACCGTCTACGACTATTATCAGCGTCCTTGTGGTCGCCGAGTGGACGCAGTCAGCCATCGATTCCGCGAAATTTTGATACGCTGCGTTACGAGTGGATCTCACGTTTAGTTGAAGCCTTCAGCAGCAGATCACTCGTGTTCTAGTGCCGATCGTGAGGAGACTGACAGCATTTGCCCTGCGATAGACCTTTAGTTCTTACGACGATGCGTCGAGTGCAGTAGCTATCCATTCACCGATTTCTGTGGAAACGGTGGAGAGGTAATTGTTAACACTTTAGCCATTGCATCGACACTCCGGATAGTGGCAAAATGGTTTGTACAGCGCTGTAAGCGGTCGACACTCTGTCTCCCTCTTGAATCCTTGTTCTGTGCGCGCGACTCAGTCGGTTGCGTGCTCGAGTACGGTTCCGTTTCGACGTCTTGTGGGCATCTGAGGCTAGCGGCGCCGGTTGTGACTGACGTGCATCTGCTAGTTGCAGGTCGTGAACAAACAAAGCGCTAGTTGCCGCTTTTCACAGTGGGCGCCTTATACGCTTGATGGTGAACTGTGTAACACAACAAATCTGTAGGCATCATTGTGTCGACGTGTGTACAAACGCCGACACCGTCTCGTATCAGTGACTGGGTTTCTTCGTGGAACAGGGCAGCTGCGAAACAACTATAGACCGTGTCGCGCTGCGTTTGCCAGTAATCGGCAACGGTGGAGCACTGAGACTTGTGCACGATCCCATACACCCACGTGTGTCGCCGTCACCGGTTGACCAGTGTCTTCACTTTTGCGATGAACGCCGACCTGTTTGTCTTCCTATGGTTGCGTTGGCACAGAATCGCAACGTGTCGCAGAGAAGCTTTGTAACGCCGTTGGAAAAGCGCGCGTCCAGATAAGCGTCACACACAGTCGTGACTGGCGACGGATGTTGGACAGAAATGCTTGGCTTGCACGAACGGTTTCGGCGCGGACGGGCTCGCAAGCGCACTGTGGGACTGTTGCTGAAACGAGACGTGCAGGCAATTGGAACAGTTTTCTTCGACGGTGGTTTCAATGTCAGCGTCTACAGGCAAGTGGAACAGTTTTCCTTCGACGGTGGTTTCAAATGTCACCGTCTACAGGCAATTGGAACAGGATTTCGCTCCACGGTGGTTTCGAATGTCACCGTCTACGACTATTATCAGCGTCCTTGTGGTCGCCGAGTGGACGCAGTCAGCCATCGATTCCGCGAAATTTTGATACGCTGCGTTACGAGTGGATCTCACGTTTAGTTGAAGCCTTCAGCAGCAGATCACTCGTGTTCTAGTGCCGATCGTGAGGAGACTGACAGCATTTGCCCTGCGATAGACCTTTAGTTCTTACGACGATGCGTCGAGTGCAGTAGCTATCCATTCACCGATTTCTGTGGAAACGGTGGAGAGGTAATTGTTAACACTTTAGCCATTGCATCGACACTCCGGATAGTGGCAAAATGGTTTGTACAGCGCTGTAAGCGGTCGACACTCTGTCTCCCTACTGAATCCTTGTTCTGTGCGCGCGACTCAGTCGGTTGCGTGCTCGAGTACGGTTCCGTTTCGACGTCTTGTGGGCATCTGAGGCTAGCGGCGCCGGTTGTGACTGACGTGCATCTGCTAGTTGCAGGTCGTGAACAAACAAAGCGCTAGTTGCCGCTTTTCACAGTGGGCGCCTTATACGCTTGATGGTGAACTGTGTAACACAACAAATCTGTAGGCATCATTGTGTCGACGTGTGTACAAACGCCGACACCGTCTCGTATCAGTGACTGGGTTTCTTCGTGGAACAGGGCAGCTGCGAAACAACTATAGACCGTGTCGCGCTGCGTTTGCCAGTAATCGGCAACGGTGGAGCACTGAGACTTGTGCACGATCCCATACACCCACGTGTGTCGCCGTCACCGGTTGACCAGTGTCTTCACTTTTGCGATGAACGCCGACCTGTTTGTCTTCCTATGGTTGCGTTGGCACAGAATCGCAACGTGTCGCAGAGAAGCTTTGTAACGCCGTTGGAAAAGCGCGCGTCCAGATAAGCGTCACACACAGTCGTGACTGGCGACGGATGTTGGACAGAAATGCTTGGCTTGCACGAACGGTTTCGGCGCGGACGGGCTCGCAAGCGCACTGTGGGACTGTTGCTGAAACGAGACGTGCAGGCAATTGGAACAGTTTTCTTCGACGGTGGTTTCAAATGTCAGCGTCTACAGGCAAGTGGAACAGTTTTCCTTCGACGGTGGTTTCAAATGTCACCGTCTACAGGCAATTGGAACAGGATTTCGCTCCACGGTGGTTTCGAATGTCACCGTCTACGACTATTATCAGCGTCCTTGTGGTCGCCGAGTGGACGCAGTCAGCCATCGATTCCGCGAAATTTTGATACGCTGCGTTACGAGTGGATCTCACGTTTAGTTGAAGCCTTCAGCAGCAGATCACTCGTGTTCTAGTGCCGATCGTGAGGAGACTGACAGCATTTGCCCTGCGATAGACCTTTAGTTCTTACGACGATGCGTCGAGTGGAGAGGTAATTGTTAACACTTTAGCCATTGCATCGACACTCCGGATAGTGGCAAAATGGTTTGTACAGCGCTGTAAGCGGTCGACACTCTGTCTCCCTACTGAATCCTTGTTCTGTGCGCGCGACTCAGTCGGTTGCGTGCTCGAGTACGGTTCCGTTTCGACGTCTTGTGGGCATCTGAGGCTAGCGGCGCCGGTTGTGACTGACGTGCATCTGCTAGTTGCAGGTCGTGAACAAACAAAGCGCTAGTTGCCGCTTTTCACAGTGGGCGCCTTATACGCTTGATGGTGAACTGTGTAACACAACAAATCTGTAGGCATCATTGTGTCGACGTGTGTACAAACGCCGACACCGTCTCGTATCAGTGACTGGGTTTCTTCGTGGAACAGGGCAGCTGCGAAACAACTATAGACCGTGTCGCGCTGCGTTTGCCAGTAATCGGCAACGGTGGAGCACTGAGACTTGTGCACGATCCCATACACCCACGTGTGTCGCCGTCACCGGTTGACCAGTGTCTTCACTTTTGCGATGAACGCCGACCTGTTTGTCTTCCTATGGTTGCGTTGGCACAGAATCGCAACGTGTCGCAGAGAAGCTTTGTAACGCCGTTGGAAAAGCGCGCGTCCAGATAAGCGTCACACACAGTCGTGACTGGCGACGGATGTTGGACAGAAATGCTTGGCTTGCACGAACGGTTTCGGCGCGGACGGGCTCGCAAGCGCACTGTGGGACTGTTGCTGAAACGAGACGTGCAGGCAATTGGAACAGTTTTCTTCGACGGTGGTTTCAAATGTCAGCGTCTACAGGCAAGTGGAACAGTTTTCCTTCGACGGTGGTTTCAAATGTCACCGTCTACAGGCAATTGGAACAGGATTTCGCTCCACGGTGGTTTCGAATGTCACCGTCTACGACTATTATCAGCGTCCTTGTGGTCGCCGAGTGGACGCAGTCAGCCATCGATTCCGCGAAATTTTGATACGCTGCGTTACGAGTGGATCTCACGTTTAGTTGAAGCCTTCAGCAGCAGATCACTCGTGTTCTAGTGCCGATCGTGAGGAGACTGACAGCATTTGCCCTGCGATAGACCTTTAGTTCTTACGACGATGCGTCGAGTGCAGTAGCTATCCATTCACCGATTTCTGTGGAAACGGTGGAGAGGTAATTGTTAACACTTTAGCCATTGCATCGACACTCCGGATAGTGGCAAAATGGTTTGTACAGCGCTGTAAGCGGTCGACACTCTGTCTCCCTACTGAATCCTTGTTCTGTGCGCGCGACTCAGTCGGTTGCGTGCTCGAGTACGGTTCCGTTTCGACGTCTTGTGGGCATCTGAGGCTAGCGGCGTCGGTTGTGACTGACGTGCATCTGCTAGTTGCCGGTCGTGAACAAACAAAGCGCTAGTTGCCGCTTTTCACAGTGGGCGCCTTATACGCTTGATGGTGAACTGTGTAACACAACAAATCTGTAGGCATCATTGTGTCGACGTGTGTACAAACGCCGACACCGTCTCGTATCAGTGACTGGGTTTCTTCGTGGAACAGGGCAGCTGCGAAACAACTATAGACCGTGTCGCGCTGCGTTTGCCAGTAATCGGCAACGGTGGAGCACTGAGACTTGTGCACGATCCCATACACCCACGTGTGTCGCCGTCACCGGTTGACCAGTGTCTTCACTTTTGCGATGAACGCCGACCTGTTTGTCTTCCTATGGTTGCGTTGGCACAGAATCGCAACGTGTCGCAGAGAAGCTTTGTAACGCCGTTGGAAAAGCGCGCGTCCAGATAAGCGTCACACACAGTCGTGACTGGCGACGGATGTTGGACAGAAATGCTTGGCTTGCACGAACGGTTTCGGCGCGGACGGGCTCGCAAGCGCACTGTGGGACTGTTGCTGAAACGAGACGTGCAGGCAATTGGAACAGTTTTCTTCGACGGTGGTTTCAAATGTCAGCGTCTACAGGCAAGTGGAACAGTTTTCCTTCGACGGTGGTTTCAAATGTCACCGTCTACAGGCAATTGGAACAGGATTTCGCTCCACGGTGGTTTCGAATGTCACCGTCTACGACTATTATCAGCGTCCTTGTGGTCGCCGAGTGGACGCAGTCAGCCATCGATTCCGCGAAATTTTGATACGCTGCGTTACGAGTGGATCTCACGTTTAGTTGAAGCCTTCAGCAGCAGATCACTCGTGTTCTAGTGCCGATCGTGAGGAGACAGCATTTGCCCTGCGATAGACCTTTAGTTCTTACGACGATGCGTCGAGTGGAGAGGTAATTGTTAACACTTTAGCCATTGCATCGACACTCCGGATAGTGGCAAAATGGTTTGTACAGCGCTGTAAGCGGTCGACACTCTGTCTCCCTACTGAATCCTTGTTCTGTGCGCGCGACTCAGTCGGTTGCGTGCTCGAGTACGGTTCCGTTTCGACGTCTTGTGGGCATCTGAGGCTAGCGGCGCCGGTTGTGACTGACGTGCATCTGCTAGTTGCAGGTCGTGAACAAACAAAGCGCTAGTTGCCGCTTTTCACAGTGGGCGCCTTATACGCTTGATGGTGAACTGTGTAACACAACAAATCTGTAGGCATCATTGTGTCGACGTGTGTACAAACGCCGACACCGTCTCGTATCAGTGACTGGGTTTCTTCGTGGAACAGGGCAGCTGCGAAACAACTATAGACCGTGTCGCGCTGCGTTTGCCAGTAATCGGCAACGGTGGAGCACTGAGACTTGTGCACGATCCCATACACCCACGTGTGTCGCCGTCACCGGTTGACCAGTGTCTTCACTTTTGCGATGAACGCCGACCTGTTTGTCTTCCTATGGTTGCGTTGGCACAGAATCGCAACGTGTCGCAGAGAAGCTTTGTAACGCCGTTGGAAAAGCGCGCGTCCAGATAAGCGTCACACACAGTCGTGACTGGCGACGGATGTTGGACAGAAATGCTTGGCTTGCACGAACGGTTTCGGCGCGGACGGGCTCGCAAGCGCACTGTGGGACTGTTGCTGAAACGAGACGTGCAGGCAATTGGAACAGTTTTCTTCGACGGTGGTTTCAAATGTCAGCGTCTACAGGCAAGTGGAACAGTTTTCCTTCGACGGTGGTTTCAAATGTCACCGTCTACAGGCAATTGGAACAGGATTTCGCTCCACGGTGGTTTCGAATGTCACCGTCTACGACTATTATCAGCGTCCTTGTGGTCGCCGAGTGGACGCAGTCAGCCATCGATTCCGCGAAATTTTGATACGCTGCGTTACGAGTGGATCTCACGTTTAGTTGAAGCCTTCAGCAGCAGATCACTCGTGTTCTAGTGCCGATCGTGAGGAGACTGACAGCATTTGCCCTGCGATAGACCTTTAGTTCTTACGACGATGCGTCGAGTGCAGTAGCTATCCATTCACCGATTTCTGTGGAAACGGTGGAGAGGTAATTGTTAACACTTTAGCCATTGCATCGACACTCCGGATAGTGGCAAAATGGTTTGTACAGCGCTGTAAGCGGTCGACACTCTGTCTCCCTACTGAATCCTTGTTCTGTGCGCGCGACTCAGTCGGTTGCGTGCTCGAGTACGGTTCCGTTTCGACGTCTTGTGGGCATCTGAGGCTAGCGGCGTCGGTTGTGACTGACGTGCATCTGCTAGTTGCCGGTCGTGAACAAACAAAGCGCTAGTTGCCGCTTTTCACAGTGGGCGCCTTATACGCTTGATGGTGAACTGTGTAACACAACAAATCTGTAGGCATCATTGTGTCGACGTGTGTACAAACGCCGACACCGTCTCGTATCAGTGACTGGGTTTCTTCGTGGAACAGGGCAGCTGCGAAACAACTATAGACCGTGTCGCGCTGCGTTTGCCAGTAATCGGCAACGGTGGAGCACTGAGACTTGTGCACGATCCCATACACCCACGTGTGTCGCCGTCACCGGTTGACCAGTGTCTTCACTTTTGCGATGAACGCCGACCTGTTTGTCTTCCTATGGTTGCGTTGGCACAGAATCGCAACGTGTGGCAGAGAAGCTTTGTAACGCCGTTGGAAAAGCGCGCGTCCAGATAAGCGTCACACACAGTCGTGACTGGCGACGGATGTTGGACAGAAATGCTTGGCTTGCACGAACGGTTTCGGCGCGGACGGGCTCGCAAGCGCACTGTGGGACTGTTGCTGAAACGAGACGTGCAGGCAATTGGAACAGTTTTCTTCGACGGTGGTTTCAAATGTCAGCGTCTACAGGCAAGTGGAACAGTGTTTCCTTCGACGGTGGTTTCAAATGTCACCGTCTACAGGCAATTGGAACAGGATTTCGCTCCACGGTGGTTTCGAATGTCACCGTCTACGACTATTATCAGCGTCCTTGTGGTCGCCGAGTGGACGCAGTCAGCCATCGATTCCGCGAAATTTTGATACGCTGCGTTACGAGTGGATCTCACGTTTAGTTGAAGCCTTCAGCAGCAGATCACTCGTGTTCTAGTGCCGATCGTGAGGAGACTGACAGCATTTGCCCTGCGATAGACCTTTAGTTCTTACGACGATGCGTCGAGTGCAGTAGCTATCCATTCACCGATTTCTGTGGAAACGGTGGAGAGGTAATTGTTAACACTTTAGCCATTGCATCGACACTCCGGATAGTGGCAAAATGGTTTGTACAGCGCTGTAAGCGGTCGACACTCTGTCTCCCTACTGAATCCTTGTTCTGTGCGCGCGACTCAGTCGGTTGCGTGCTCGAGTACGGTTCCGTTTCGACGTCTTGTGGGCATCTGAGGCTAGCGGCGCCGGTTGTGACTGACGTGCATCTGCTAGTTGCCGGTCGTGAACAAACAAAGCGCTAGTTGCCGCTTTTCTCAGTGGGCGCCTTATACGCTTGATGGTGAACTGTGTAACACAACAAATCTGTAGGCATCATTGTGTCGACGTGTGTACAAACGCCGACACCGTCTCGTATCAGTGACTGGGTTTCTTCGTGGAACAGGGCAGCTGCGAAACAACTATAGACCGTGTCGCGCTGCGTTTGCCAGTAATCGGCAACGGTGGAGCACTGAGACTTGTGCACGATCCCATACACCCACGTGTGTCGCCCTGTTTGTCTTCCTATGGTTGCGTTGGCACAGAATCGCAAACGTGTGGCAGAGAAGCTTTGTAACGCCGTTGGAAAAGCGCGCGTCCAGATAAGCGTCACACACAGTCGTGACTGGCGACGGATGTTGGGACAGAAATGCTTGGCTTGCACGAACGGTTTTCGGCGCGGACGGGCTCGCAAGCGCACTGTGGGGACTGTTGCTGAAACGAGGACGTGCAGGCAATTGGAACAGTTTTCTTCGACGGTGGTTTCAAATGTCAGGGCGTCTACAGGCAAGTGGAACAGTTTTTCCTTCGACGGTGGTTTCAAATGTCACCGTCTACAGGCAATTGGAACAGGATTTCGCTCCACGGTGGTTTCGAATGTCCACCGTCTACGGACCTATTATCAGGCGTCCTTGTGGTCGCCGAGTGGACGCAGTCAGCCATCGATTCCGCGAAATTTTTGATACGCTGCGTTACGAGTGGATCTCACGTTTAGTTGAAGCCTTCAGCAGCAGATCACTCGTGTTCTAGTGCCGATCGTGAGGAGACTGACAGCATTTTGCCCTGCGATAGACCTTTAGTTCTTACGACGATGCGTCGAGTGCAGTAGCTATCCATTCACCGATTTCTGTGGAAACGGTGGAGAGGTAATTGTTAACACTTTAGCCATTGCATCGGACACTCCGGATAGTGGGCAAAATGGTTTGTACAGCGCTGTAAGCGGTCGACACTCTGTCCTCCCTACTGAATCCTTGTTCTGTGCGCGCGACTCAGTCGGTTGCGTGCTCGAGTACGGTTTCCGTTTTCGACGTCTTGTGGGCATCTGAGGCTAGCGGCGCCGGTTGTGACTGACGTGGCATCTGCCTAGTTGCCCGGTCGTGAACAAACAAAGCCGCTAGTTGCCGCTTTTCACAGTGGGCGCCTTATACGCTTGATGGTGAAACTGTGTAACACAACAAATCTGTAGGCATCATTGTGTCCGACGTGTGTACAAACGCCGACACCGTCTCGTATCAGTGACTGGGTTTTCTTTCGTGGAAACAGGGGCAGCTGCGAAAACAAACTATAGACCGTGTCGCGCTGCGTTTGCCCAGTAATCGGCAACGGTGGAGCACTGAGGACTTGTGCACGATCCCATACACCCACGTGTGTCGCCGTCACCGGTTGACCAGTGTCTTCACTTTTGCGATGAACGCCGACCTGTTTGTCTTCCTATGGTTGCGTTGGCACAGAATCGCAACGTGTGGCAGAGAAGCTTTGTAACGCCGTTGGAAAAGCGCGCGTCCAGATAAGCGTCACACACAGTCGTGACTGGCGACGGATGTTGGGACAGAAATGCTTGGCTTGCACGAACGGTTTCGGCGCGGACGGGCTCGCAAGCGCAACTGTGGGACTGTTGCTGAAAACGAGGACGTGCAGGCAATTGGAAACAGTTTTCTTCGACGGTGGTTTCAAATGTCAGCGTCTACAGGCAAGTGGAAACAGTTTTTCCTTCGACGGTGGTTTCAAATGTCACCGTCTACAGGCAATTGGAAACAGGATTTCGCTCCACGGTGGTTTCGAATGTCACCGTCTACGGACTATTATCAGCGTCCTTGTGGTCGCCGAGTGGACGCAGTCAGCCATCGATTCCGCGAAATTTTTGATACGCTGCGTTACGAGTGGATCTCACGTTTAGTTGAAGCCTTCAGCAGCAGATCACTCGTGTTCTAGTGCCGATCGTGAGGAGACTGACAGCATTTTGCCCTGCGATAGACCTTTAGTTCTTACGACGATGCGTCGAGTGCAGTAGCTATCCATTCACCGATTTCTGTGGAAACGGTGGAGAGGTAATTGTTAACACTTTAGCCATTGCATCGACACTCCGGATAGTGGCAAAATGGTTTGTACAGCGCTGTAAGCGGTCGACACTCTGTCTCCCTCTTGAATCCTTGTTCTGTGCGCGCGACTCAGTCGGTTGCGTGCTCGAGTACGGTTCCGTTTCGACGTCTTGTGGGCATCTGAGGCTAGCGGCGCCGGTTGTGACTGACGTGCATCTGCTAGTTGCCGGTCGTGAACAAACAAAGCGCTAGTTGCCGCTTTTCACAGTGGGCGCCTTATACGCTTGATGGTGAACTGTGTAACACAACAAATCTGTAGGCATCATTGTGTCGACGTGTGTACAAACGCCGACACCGTCTCGTATCAGTGACTGGGTTTCTTCGTGGAACAGGGCAGCTGCGAAACAACTATAGACCGTGTCGCGCTGCGTTTGCCAGTAATCGGCAACGGTGGAGCACTGAGACTTGTGCACGATCCCATACACCCACGTGTGTCGCCGTCACCGGTTGACCAGTGTCTTCACTTTTGCGATGAACGCCGACCTGTTTGTCTTCCTATGGTTGCGTTGGCACAGAATCGCAACGTGTCGCAGAGAAGCTTTGTAACGCCGTTGGAAAAGCGCGCGTCCAGATAAGCGTCACACACAGTCGTGACTGGCGACGGATGTTGGACAGAAATGCTTGGCTTGCACGAACGGTTTCGGCGCGGACGGGCTCGCAAGCGCACTGTGGGACTGTTGCTGAAACGAGACGTGCAGGCAATTGGAACAGTTTTCTTCGACGGTGGTTTCAAATGTCAGCGTCTACAGGCAAGTGGAACAGTTTTCCTTCGACGGTGGTTTCAAATGTCACCGTCTACAGGCAATTGGAACAGGATTTCGCTCCACGGTGGTTTCGAATGTCACCGTCTACGACTATTATCAGCGTCCTTGTGGTCGCCGAGTGGACGCAGTCAGCCATCGATTCCGCGAAATTTTGATACGCTGCGTTACGAGTGGATCTCACGTTTAGTTGAAGCCTTCAGCAGCAGATCACTCGTGTTCTAGTGCCGATCGTGAGGAGACTGACAGCATTTGCCCTGCGATAGACCTTTAGTTCTTACGACGATGCGTCGAGTGCAGTAGCTATCCATTCACCGATTTCTGTGGAAACGGTGGAGAGGTAATTGTTAACACTTTAGCCATTGCATCGACACTCCGGATAGTGGCAAAATGGTTTGTACAGCGCTGTAAGCGGTCGACACTCTGTCTCCCTACTGAATCCTTGTTCTGTGCGCGCGACTCAGTCGGTTGCGTGCTCGAGTACGGTTCCGTTTCGACGTCTTGTGGGCATCTGAGGCTAGCGGCGCCGGTTGTGACTGACGTGCATCTGCTAGTTGCAGGTCGTGAACAAACAAAGCGCTAGTTGCCGCTTTTCACAGTGGGCGCCTTATACGCTTGATGGTGAACTGTGTAACACAACAAATCTGTAGGCATCATTGTGTCGACGTGTGTACAAACGCCGACACCGTCTCGTATCAGTGACTGGGTTTCTTCGTGGAACAGGGCAGCTGCGAAACAACTATAGACCGTGTCGCGCTGCGTTTGCCAATAATCGGCAACGGTGGAGCACTGAGACTTGTGCACGATCCCATACACCCACGTGTGTCGCCGTCACCGGTTGACCAGTGTCTTCACTTTTGCGATGAACGCCGACCTGTGTCTTCTTATGGTTGCGTTGCCACAGAGTCGCGACGTGTACGCTCGAGTAGCACAACAATGGACCTTACGCGATGCTAATACTTTCGTAGTATGTAGTGACCACTGAATGCTACGCTGGCTTCAACGTTCGCCTCGTACTGAGGGAGAGGACGTAAAGTCTGCCACACTGCTAGATGCAAGATCTGACATGTGGGCTACTGTAAGGGAGAAGCTGTTTCGAACCACTGCTTTGCCTGTCTTCACAAAGGCTTTCCTACTATTTATTCAGTCCCTACCGCGCACTGCTACATTCTCAACAGTGTCTTCTGTGCACTGAAGATATAAGAACGGCTTCGGATTCTCACCGACTTGTGAACCGGGTCCCACCTTCGTTGTCGCGTTATAATGGTTTAACGCTGACAAAGCACAGCTTTGCGCACGAAACATTAACGGATATGATGCGTACTAGAGATCTCTCTGCTGCTGCCCTCAGAATCTCGTGAAAAAGTAGGACACTAACCGGAGAGATAGTTAAGCACAAGATGTACGCAACATGCAGCGCCAGGCGGTATCGACAAAACTCTAAAACAAATTTTGAGGGAAATGTTGCCGGGGCGGAAGCAGTTACATGCGAGCTAACCATCTGAGAATGATAATACGGCCTATACGCAGAGTAAGGGAAGCCTTCCAAAAATAGAAAACGTTGTCCCGACGCATGACGTTGCCTGCGATCGGCTGAGGACTACTAGAGGAGTGAAGTGAATCTTAAGTTTGGCGATACTTCTATATATACAAACCCACTTACACACATGTATGCATGTTCCACTATGGGACAGTACAAAATCGCGTGTCTAACCGAGTGTACTGTCGTCTGAACTATCTTGGTTAATCCGAGCCGGCTAAAGCAGTGACACTCATTCCAGCTCTTCATAGCGCTTCACATACGCGGAACCGCACAAACGAGACTGCGTTGCATGCAAGAAGCGTGCAGCCACTTTGTCGAGACACCGGTGTTGACGCAGAACAACGCAACTGAATTTATCATAGGTTCATAACAGTACAGAAGAGGGCCTACGGCTATGCGCATATCTCTTCCTGCGATAAATCGGTGTCTCCTGTCTTTTGAGTTATGTACCAGTCGACACCGCGACAGCCAGCCATGCTTCTGTACCATTTGGCTATGGGGATGATGACCATCCTCGTTAAATGGGTTGCGCATGCAAGAGAAAAGGTCGCTGGCCTCGGTTATCTGTGAGCTCTACTTCGAGCCTTACGAGGTTGTGTAAAAGGGGAGCGGAGTATGCAATATGGAAGGTAATACGCTGCTTGCCAAAACTAACACCAATCTCATATTATTGAAAAACAGCTCTGAACTATCCGCAGAATTGAGCGGCCACCGTAATCAAATGAAGGCGCAGCCATCCAACCGACCAACGGCAAGGTGTGCCTTGTTTACTACCTTGTGGACAAGTTTATTTCCAAGTACACATGCATATTTCCGCACACTTGCATATCGCAGGGCCTCTTTCACTGCAGACGCAGTCTTTCTTTCGCTGCACACATAGCATAGCTTCAAATCGCTTCCAGGTGCAGCCATAGTGCATTCCCTATTCTGGGCCCTGTTTCCGAGGGCTCCGGCAGGTGCCACACCAAAGGTGAGGACGGGGCGCGGTGTTGTGCTTTGACCTGGACTCATGCGGCCCACTAAGATGCTGTTGTAATAGACGTCCACTGCCGCTTTGCCATTTGAGCAGTGCCCCATATTTTCCAGTCGATTTGCTCTGCGGCTGTAGTACACCTACATCGCGTACACAGTTACCCTTCGACAAACTCTCCCATTTTCTTCGGAGTTGCACACGTACTGCAGGCTTGTCTTCCGCGACCACCCCCCACCCCATTTCCCACTGCGATCGTCTGATATCTGAGCGCTCGACGCATACTGTGAAACAAAAGCATCCAAAGGTTGTCGTGGAGGAAGTCAAGTACAACAGACCTGAGCAGTGTGTGTTATTTCCTTACGTGCGGTTTTGTGAGTAGCGCTTTGATCAGTGGCAAAAAGAGCGACCGGTTCGATGAACTCTCCACACACTACGCAATCGCGCAAGAATTTGAAGGTATCTGGAGAAACGTATATACAGCTGATAAAAATGAAGTGCCGAAATTTTCCCAGTTTGTGCTTCTCCACGGATTGGCGCGTTCATTAAAGCGGTTGCGCCCTCGAGTTCCACGCTTCGGTCGGCGGTTGTAGGAAACTCCGCCACGTGTAACACAAATATGTCCTCGAGAACCAGTGTACTCCAAATATGTGGACTCTGGCCAAAAACATGTGACAGCTGGGAAAATCACATCCTGATGCATCTTCGATATCCGGAGACGGATTCATGACGTTTTGTGACATCTGGGCGGCTGTTGCTGACGGCCTGCTTACACTTCACTGAAGTGGCCGCGAAACTCAAAAAAGCTGTCAATCCCTTACTATCGAGTTTGAAAGCATATAAAATTCAATGTCGTGCGTTGAATGTCTTGAAAGTTGCGACATTGAAATAGTGGTGACCACGTACAGCCCTAAGTGTTAAGGGCAGAGAATTGCCTCGCTGCGGACTGCGAGAGGCATACAGCGAAGGATTTGTTTTCGTCCTTACCTGCATTTTATTAATCGCCCTGGAACGCCTCCTGTTTAGAATAGTAATTCAGAGGCGAATTGCCCGATACCGCACTGTAGCGCGTCATTCACCTACTTGAACTCACACATGTGTGTGGGGTGCATTGTCAAGTGGAATGTAGCCTGTACACTCTAAGACATCCCCAGGATGCTTGTGGAATCTCCCTAAACCACGTTCTAGTCGAATGGTAAAGAAATGAAGAGGGTATTTTCTGGTAGAGGAGGCTCCTGCTCAACGACGTTGACCCCCTTATTGTGCTGGTATGTGTAATACACGACGACACAATAGAGTGAGCCTTTCGGCTGCGCCTGCGTCAGAGAGCTTTTTCTCGGAAAACCGCTACGGGTTGTTGCCAGTGGACGAGTCAAATTCTGGGAAAAGATGACTACTGCAGATTCGGAGAGCAAGGCACTAGTTAATGCCAGTGCTACTTGTCGTCGCAACCGCCGGGACTTGAGGTACGCACTGGGTTGTATGGAGCCGAATGAATCCCTTCAGGAGGAGCGTTCGGACTAGTTTTCCACGAGTCCTTTCACAGTATTTCAACTCTTCGGTGACATCGTTGCTAACTAACAACTGCATCCACGTGCTTCGATTCTGAAACCGTTTCTCAGATGCAGTGTCTCCGTGGCAAATATAGCCGAGGAATACCCATTCTACCCCGGATCGCCTCTAATGTATTTGACGTCGCGGCAGACCTCAGCTAGCCCTCCTGCAAGTCATGTGCACAGACTTTGTTCCATTAAAAAATGCACCAAACGGCCTCAGGAGTAGGAGACAATGCCTTGAGTTTTTGCTGTCACTGGATGACTCGAGGTTCACGAAACGAGCCTGCGTTACTACGCTTCTTACTGCCATCGTCTTTTCTCAGATAAAGCTGGTGCTGAGCTGTGGCACGGTTGTCGCAGCAACTGTTTCGCGGAAGGCGTTGAATCGCAGCCTGTGCGACACGTCCCTGAGCACAACGGCAAAAAAGGGGTGAACACGATAGAAGTGAGTTGCCTGTGTGTACGTTGATGCTTAGCACTATACGGAAGCAGAGCTCCAGCGGCAGGTAGACGTGAACTTGTGGTCTGTAGAACGCACAAGGCAGAAGCAGCATAGTTGAACGCGGCGTCAAAGGTGGGGGTTCTGACCGGAAGTGTCGACAAACAGAAACTGGCGTACACGGCCTCCGCAGACTTTCAAATCTACGCACACGTAGGGAGAGGTGAGCACATATGGGTACCACATTGAACATCGAACCATCGCCACGCGCGTAGGCGGAGGCCAAGTGAGAGCACGCATTTGTAGCAGCAGTATCGTTATGTACGTAGTACAACGGCACGTCGAAAGATTACGAAGGGAATTTGTACGATCACTGCCGGGCGGACGTTGCACCTGTCTGCATTGTCTACGCAAACAATCTGGAAACAGGCGCTGTTGCTAACGCACCCCACTATCAAGTCCGCAAAAGCCTACGCACCCCGAATCTCTGTATATACTTCACGCGAGAACAAATACTGTACTGCTGTTATTAGGGGCCGCACGACGCATATCTCGGCTTGCAATGCAACTGGCTAGCACCAAATCTCCTGCGCCATAACGAACGATAAGGCAGGCACAACAAAGGTGAGGTATCATTTTGACCTGCTTACATCGTGAACAGCCAATGATTTCGCTGTGAATCCGTATACCGAGTTGGGGTTCCAAATTTTGCACCTTTTGCCCAACTGTGGTCACATGCGTTCTGATGTTAAAGGGAGGAACCGAGTACAGAAGCGCATGTCAAAAGCAATCAGGATTCTTAAACCTGTCTGTGGTGGCTGTTTTATGGGGAACAAGATGCCTGTGTGGGCGCTATGTGCGCTATCCTATACACCCGATATTCCATCCTACATGTAAAGTTGCCCCGGTGCAAGGGTTGATTTCTGTGGACCAGCAGGCACGGCACATTGATCACTGTTGACTTTACAACTGACAGGGAGTTTTGAACTGTTCCCTAACAGCATTTCCCTTCCCTTCATCTACTTCAACTGCTGTTTTTCTGACAGTGCAGTCAGCTGACCCTGGACGATGTATTGCGGCGCATGTTCTCTTTCAAGCGGTAGACCTGCTAATATGGAATGCAAGGCGTTACGCTGTACCTTGAGTGTAAACCAGCGTCTGGCATATGTGCGGATGAGGCCGCCTGTACGTTACGCGTTACTCATGGTCGACATACATGCAACATAAATCCGCGTGTACGGTACTCCTTCCCCGACCTGGGGAGAACAAAAGCATACACGCTCAAATGTACACGTATACGAGAGCCGTCGCTGTACTCAAATACCATACATGTAAGTGACGTCTCGCGCATCATAGGTAAATGCTTCTATTTTACTACCTCTCAGTTGGCGCGGGTACTGTCCAATTTGGTTGCATAAGGGTCGCTCATCTGCTCTATTTTCCAAGAAGGCTGTAAGGTAGACTAGGCGCTTCCAAGGATACAAGAAACTGCCTTTGCCGTAGAGCGCACTGAGTCACCTCCTCGTGATTGGTACGAGGGAACCATACAACGTATTTGGGGGGTTTACATGCCACGTAGCAGAAGCTCTCCCTAAAGCCTCTAGGCTTTCAAATAACCACTGTACGCCCCAGGTCTATTATCCCAAGCCTACACGTGCCTCCACGAAGAGAAGGCAGGCCAATACCGTAGCCCTCCTTAAAAGCGACTTTCTCAAGCTTGAGACGTGTGAGGGCTTTCTACGTTGGCTTTTAGGCTGTGTGTGGTGTCCACTGCGAGCACACTCAGATGGAGCCTACATTCCCTCCTCTGTACGCCGTGGGTCTTTGTATTGGTAGCGCTGTGGTTGATAGGACAACAGTTCGTACTGATTATATCCAAGCCTCACCTTCCGTAGAATATAGAGATACACCTTGCACCTTCGTTTGGTCAAACGATCAGTATATGAAGCAGTTTGACCAAGAAGCTGAACCGTATCGATGATTGTGCTTTCAGTCACCTCCTTGCAAATGTACACCATCACTCTTCGTTCCAGAAGTGTATGTCCCTTGTCAGAAGATGGAAGGAAGTGACACACACTTTTAGTACTCCTAGAACAAAGAGCAATATGCCTTTTGAATCCCACACCCGAGTAAGTAAAATTTGCACTACAAAATACGCCGGCAGTTCCGATATTCCCCACTTTCATGTTGGCGTGATGTGTCCGGAAAGGCAGTTACACTTTGCCTTCCAAGGCCAGCATGAGATTCCGCCTGAGGACTGAAGGCACCGCTCGCTCGTCCAAAATTCATACCGCGTCCTGTTGAAAGGCCGTATTAATCTGCCTCTGGGCCGAGCGCGCTGCTGCCCACCGCAGAGATGGCACTCTCTGAGATCCTACCCCGCACCACAGAACTCCTGCTTTCGAAAACTGCTCGGCGTATTTCCTCAGAGCATTCCAGTAAGTCGTCGTTGTCGTCGGGAGTCGCTCAGTATCTGCGTACTGCCTTCGAAGGAAGTAGCACACACGTTTAGAACGAAGAGGAATACGTCTTTGAATCCCACACCAGAGTAAGTAAAAAGTGCATTACAAAACACACCGGCAGTTCCGATATTCCCCACATTGGTGTTGGCGTGAGGTCTGGAACGGCAGTTACGCTTTGCCTTCCAAGGCCAGCATGAGATGCCGTCTGAGTACTTGGGGCACCTCTCGCTCGTCCAAACCTCTTAGCATGTCCTGTAGAAAGGCCATATTAATCTGCCTCTGGACCGAGCGCGCGGCTGCCCACCGCACAGATGGCACTCTCTGAGATCCTACCCCGCACCACAGATCTCCTGCTTTCGACAATTCCTCGGCGTATTTCTTCAAAGCATCCCAATAAGTCGTCGTCCGGAATCGCTTAGTAACTGCGTACTGCCGGGCATCGTTGGCTTCGACTTCCGTGTGCGCTCAAATTCTCCATCTTGTTCCAGGGGGGATCCAACTCCGAGCGAACTGTTTACACCTTGACTAGTCTGGAGACGAACTCTCATCCGAGGGATGATAGCTGCTGTCTCTAACGGTGCATAGGTTTTAATGGAGTTTCCCATCTGTCCCAAGGGTGAGCCAGAAAAGTTTTCCTTCTCCACTGGTTTGCAACGTGTTGTGCGGTAATTCCTAGCGAGGTTGAGACAGACGTGCTGCTACGCCGACGGGGATTCCCTTTCGCCGTGGTGACAGCTTCGTCCCCCACTTCTTCACCTCCACAGAAAAGACAGTATATGCCTCTGCGGTAGACCGAAAGAAGACGGAAGACGAAGAAGGAAGTCCGTCTGTGGGTGAGCGTCATTGGATCGTAATAATAATAAGAATAATCATCTGTTCTACGACGAAAAACGTTGTCTATGCGCTGTGCTATTCGCTGAGTTAGTACGTCTATATAGTAAAGACAACCAGAAAGGAATGTGAGTATTACAGATAGTAACTGGCAATCGCAGAGTCTGAACGCTTAGATTTGAATACGCATAGATTAGTCCTCCTAACATGCACATGACAACTGATAGGACCACGCAGGTCTCTCTCATCTTGGGCAACCGTTTCTAATATACTCGGACGGTTGATGCTCCTCATTCTGCTCTTTCTCTAGCCTTAAACCTGGTTGCTTAACAAAGCAAGCCACTACGAAGAAAAAAAAAGGTTTGTCGCTTTCTATAGGTAAGCAGCACTAGGGAAATAGAAGCGATATCATTGTTCGCCGTCCTACGTGTCCTATCAGCTGAAACTTCTAGGCGTCTAGCAAATTGGGAACGCTCATGCTTTAGTCGTCCCCGTCTTCCAGCAAATGCGTAGAAGGCTATTAAACTGCCTTTACGTATGTGCAAATTCGCTTGGCAATAGGTGTCACGTGTAATGCGAAGCGCGGACTCATGCGCATGCACGACGAAACCAGAAACAGAAGCGAGTTTCCACCTGTAACAGATGGAATACCAGGACACGACGGTGAATAACGGGTATACGAGGTTGAGTATTGATGAAACTGTACTCCCTGCCTACCCTATAGCAGTACAGCACACCATGCATTGCATCGTCCGCTCGTATCTGGGCGCATGTCTATAGGACAATCAGCTCTTCTTACACCCCCCGTGACTTTCTAGGCAAAATAAGGGCACATAAACGTGTGATACCGAAGCCACGCCATAACACCATTTGCGTCACCACTACACTTGATGCATGCTGCCATAATTTCTTACAGTGGAGCAGGTCCAGTGCGCTTGACGTCTGACAATGAAGTTTTTACACTTACATAGGTGGAAGCGCGCAAGGCGCCACATGCACAGGCACGGAAGACTCGCTCAAGCTTACGCCGCAGCAATATCAAAGTGAAAACTATTGTTTGTACGCATTAAAACCTTGGTGAGGAAAACAATGGGGAGCAGAGAAACCGAATCTCTACATCTGTAATGCCCATGACTACTTTCCGTCGTGGAGCACCTCAGCGAAGTTGCTTCCAAGAACGGAGGTAAGAGAGCCGGTTATATTTTACTAGTACAAGAACGAAGGCGGTGCGCACAGAGCGACTTTCCACACGCAAACCCGCAAGCGAACTTAGCCACTGACAATTTTACGTACATTTTGATACGCAGGCACACGTATTTCGCGACAGATGTTGAAAAGGCAAACAAGAGTGTCACGGGACATCCTCCTCCGAGTTAAGGGAACGTGCGACCTTTATAGCCTGAAAAGAGTGTATGGCTACATGTACAGTCACAAGTCACATACTGTCAGTCTTACACCCACAACTGGAATCGCGCTTCAGTAAAAACGGTTTAATTGACGAACATACAGAGGGTCACTGCGTTCCGGCACCGTAATACCACGGCGCGAAACAACAAACGTTATGTCGTTCTGTGGTAAAATTTGATTTACCATAACCCTGTTTCAAGTGGAACTGCAGAAACAGGAGGCGCACACGATAAAGTCTGCAGCATCCTAACTCACAGAATGGAGAACCAGCGTGGTATAGAACTTCCCGCAGAAGAAAAAATTTCCCCGTGGGTTCCAAATAGTGAACAAATCATCGTAACGTAACGAAGCAAGGGTACTCAGCTGCAGAAAAGGTGCATTCTAACTCATCCCTAAAATCTTGTTCTTGGAGCAAATGGACTCTTCGTGAAACGGCGGATACAGTGGCAGTAAGCAGAACTGCCGCCATCCCGGAGCTGTGCCCTTTTCGTTTCCTCAACGGTGAAACTTGGTTCATCTCAACAGCCTTGGAGAAAGGTCGGTAAACCAGCTGGAATTCCTGAGCACATACTAATTCAATGCAACCCACCATCCAGTAGCGGCTGGAATCGATACAAATCGTCTTCACGTCGGATCGTCACATGCTTCACCAGTCTCCAGCCTTAGTTGGTAATAGACATGAGCGACGACATACATGTACTTGAATAGAGAGAAGAATAGTGTCAATCCGCCGTCCCACGCAGAAATGGTAACAGGAGTACTGACAAACATTGAAACCTACATCATACAAAGGACTACGATTTAACCGTATATGAGCAACGCGAAGAATGTGTAAGCTCACCCGACTCGTCGTGCGTCTTGCATAGCTTCAAACAGATGCTGGCTGTCCGTCAGACCGAAGAGCGTTCACAGAGTGTTTCCTTTTCTGTCTTATGCTTATTCTCTACAGGTTCATGAAAAGAAGTAACCCACCGTGATAGTGTCAAGGCAACTTGTTTCCAACTTCTCTGACGCCCCGTGTCATGATCATCCCTACTCAGAGACGGCCATAACTCCAAAGAAGTGTCTCCCTAACACTTAAGTAGCACTTCGATACTACGCGTAGTTTTGTGCAGCACAAGGACGTCCGCGGTGGCTAGGCATCGTGAGCGACGCCACATCGGCGATATGGACTGCAGAAGTCAGGTTGGAAAGGCGGCCCTCTTCACAGTGCCGGACGCTCCCTTCGCCTCTACAAAAGCCTGCTGTTGCGCCACAGCGGGTATGAAGCTCATATTACCACCTACAGAAACGCCATATACACATTAGTGGACTACTGGACAACGTGTCTAGGCCCGAGATTTCGCAGCATAATATATATACCGTAAAATATTGTGGCCACGCAGGTACAGCGCTCCATACGGGCAGCTGGCAGCCTCGGGTTTTTTTCATGTGGCGGACCCTCGACTCCAGGGTAGATCACGTCATCGTAGTAGACACCACACAGTTTCCTTGTGCAGAAGTTTGGCGTGAAGACACTCGTTGTCTACGAGGTATGTCGGATCTTTGTATGCAGGTTTTTCCAGAGAAACACTGAATGCTATCATTCTCTAGGCAAAATCATTACAGTGTTGAGCAGATGTCATGGGTGAGCGCCACGGGTCTGGATCGCTGTGTCGGCGTTGACAGCTTCGAGCGACGCGGCAATATCACTCCCGGTGGGGCCTCCCTAGAAAGAAATCATAGATTGATCTCCCAGTCCGGAGCCAACAAGTGTACAGTGTTTTCAATCATGTGTGCGTTTAGAGCACTTATTTCAACTGTATGAAACATCCTCCCTTATTTTGTCCAGAAGAACTGATGTCCGAGGCAAGTGAACCTCGAATGGGCGGCGGAACTATTGCGCAACGGGAGACTTGCTCGTAACAATAAGAATTTGGGTACACTATCGGGAGGTAGCCGCTGGATGATGAGATATAGCCTGTGAGTTCCACACGCGCAGTGGCAGCATTCTCTATCGTTTAAAAGAGCGACAACGCCATGGGCATTTTACGAACCGCATGGCAGTCATAGCTGCTTCTTTACTCCTACACTGTATCTCGGTTACTTATTTCTGGTCTCAAGGTCATACTCGAGCACTCCAGTGCAGAATGAAGTGGGTGGTGCAAAACTCGAACGGAGGCGAACCGCTCCCCACTATACTCTTGCTGGTGGCCGGTGGAGCCGTAACGGCTTCCAGACGCTAGCGCGTGCATTCATGTTTGGTCACTCGACAAGGTTATGCTTTTATATTTCGGTACGCTTGCATAATGTGTTACCATGTTACTGCGCGACCATGTTTCATTCGTCCACATCGCTTGATTTCTGCAGGAATTGGTTTGCCACACATGCTGTAACGCGACAACGCCCCCGACTACCGGATGCAAAGGGGCTTACTCGGCTTTTTGAAAAAGGACAAAGACTGAATAATGCCTTTCCGACAGCTTTCCGACAGGAAGCCGGTGGATTTTTTTTGTTAGTACCCAGCAGGCTCGAGATGGTTGACTACCTGCTGTGGTAAAGGAAGACTGCGAGTGGTTGGCGAATGCAAACTGTAGCCATGTCTGAAAACACACTGAGCATTGTCTACGTTGTCCTCACTACAGCGATTAGCATAGTTTAGGAGTCAGTTTGAAGAGAGCTCAACATGTTGAGTGAGACGACTGCTCACGGACAATAACCATATTGCTGCAATGCTTGCGTCCTCTACTAAGCAAAACAGTGATCGTGCAGCGTCTTTTTCAGTATTTGCGCAGCCAGTACGTATTTAGCAACTATTATACAACTTATGTCTGCCAATAAATAGGAGCTTCAGCTGGCTTTGCTCTTTGTGCACCGGATTACATGTCTGTGTTCCTCCGTGTCCGTCAACAGGGAAGAGCACCAGCCGTAGATGGAATCGATGGCGCTGTTGTAGTATACCGCGCCGGTGACGAGGGTCCACAGGATGGAGGAAGTCCGTTGTATGACGAGGACGTTGTCGTACCTACTCGTCTGTTGATAATTAGCGTTAAGCCGTAGGCCTCCGCAACTCATCTAGTGAAGGGAGGATAAAACTGCCCGAAAACATGTGGGTCTGCAGTCGTCTGCGTCACTGTCGCGCTCGCGATGGCTGTGCTGGCGACCACGAGTTCCGCAGGCATGCCTGGTGCCAAATAAACGCCCGGGTACGTCTATAAGCACACAAATTTAAGAGTGAATATAGAGACCGGGTGCAGATGTACGTGGTGCTGACCAGGAGCCCAACATGTAGAGGTGAGAAGTGTGATGTCGCTGTTGATGCGGTCGGACATTCGCTCGAATGGAATTTCACACTTTCACACAGTTTAATACCAAGGTGAAGTATCAACGACTTTCTCCTCCACAAAAACGTTCGTCCTGTTGTTCGCTTTGAAGTGTACGCGTAGTAGCGTTTTGCCTGTCTTGTGAATAAAGTGACAACTCATTTTTGTGGATTGTACTTCCGCGCACCTGCTTCACCTATTCTCATTTGTGCTGCCGCCTGCTATAATTTCCTTTTGTTTACACCTTACTGACTCTATGTACTGTCTTCACTGAGACTCTCGACGTGGAACTTGTATGTCTGCTTCGGCTAAGACATCTTTTGTAGCTTTTACCGTTGCGTTTGTGAAGCGTCAATGATGTAGTCCTCAAAGAAGCACTGGATGCACATCACAGCGTTCACGTTGCGGCGGGTCGTAAATCCGCAGAGGGAAAATCCGCCATACATGCTCCCAGTAAAGCTTCAGGCGAGATGGAAGACATCGCTCGAACGTGAGTGCTTAACGCAGAGGCATTATCCCTACAAAAAGGGATCGTCGTGTTTCCACAGAATCCTTGCCACCTCACTCGCCCTCAAGTCCATCGATTGTTTGTTCAGGTGAGGTCCCCCGCATCAGGTCTGAGTGTTGCGCTGATGTAGCCAAAAGCCTGTAGAGTTGTCCGTGTCCACATACATAGCAAGACAGTGCGACACAATGCAGCATACAGTCATTCGACCTCGTGAACAAGAATACGCATTACGTGCCTGTACGAACACATATAATTGCAGGTGCGTCCACGTGTAACATGAAAAACTGCATCGGCACCGCATGCGTGAAGAGTTGCCAATTCTACTGTCTTGCCTTGATAATGTGAGGAGCCTGGTAACCAGCTAGCAGACGCTCATGTATCTAGACTCCAGGTGCATTCTTCTATACAGCTGTATTTGTAAACCGGCTTCGCCACGGCCATTCAAAGAGCTTGAAATATGTCTTCGTAAGTGCTTTCAAACGTAAGCACAGTTGGTATTTAGCATACCGAAAACATGGCGTGACAGAAGTCGTTTGATCGACATTTGAAATATGATGTGTGCCCGAGTACAGCATCATGCCTCACATTTCAGGTTGAGCCGAAAAATTCTGCAGCCGCACACAGACCCTGGGGCGCAGTCTCTGGGGCAAGGGTAACGACAGCGCTGTAGACCACGTAGTTGCTGGGTCGCCCTTGATGCACTGTATTGTTTCTCTCGTATTACACAGTTGCTGTGGTGGCCACGAGAAGGTGTCGTCTCTTTATTTAAAATATTATACTCACAAAATAGTGGATTGTTGAGGTTGCCTCGAGGGGTTTCGCAGCGGAAACCATATTCAACAACGTTTGACAATCTTCACTCGAAATTGTAGATCGTAACTGTCCGCTTCAGGCACGCAGGAAATGCTACCCTACTCGACTCAGGTGAATAGTCCTGCGCTGAACAAATAAACCGACTGGGGTAAGATGGGAAAGAAAAGGATATCAGCAGCGTACTACGCGGTATGTGTTCAGGTCCTTGTGTTACGTGCATAAGCAGGTGTAAAGGAGGATTATATGTGCGACGGGGGTGGTTCTGTCAGCAAAGTTCCGTACCACTGGGTAAGGGGACATGCTGCGACCGTGAAGGCGCATAATCAGAGAAGTCTATCTGCAGCTTCCGCAACTCGCCAAACCTGTCCAGTCAGTCAAAAGCCGTCCTTAGACGAGATGTCTAAAGGCGGCTACCAGCTATTATTAGGCATAAGAAGAGACTGGCGCCCCTTCAAAGTTTGTCTGGGACGATGGCGGTACCATCACCTGAATCGTTTCCTTACCCTACTGGCTTTAACACGCGTACATGAAACAGTAGACAAGGGCATCGAGTGGACGGTTTCTGAGAGTGCTCCCTTCCTTCCGACAGAAGCAGAGACGGCAGCGTGGCACAGAAATCTGGCGGAATAAGTAAACGTGTTTTGCCTTGGGGGGGGCAGATGTGGATAGAATCATCCCGTTATTGCAGCTCTCCAGGGTGTTGCTGGGGAGTCATCTCCTTTGCACAGCACAAAAAGAGCGAATTTTTCCAGGAGTTTGCGTGTGATGACCTCTTGTCAAGCCTGGTTAACCTTGTACTGTGTGCGTGCAGAGGTGGGAATGCGGTAACGGCTTTTTTGTGCTTGTTCTGCCGCAGTTACGTATTGCAAGATTTTCACCCACTCAGGTAGTGCACGTGCGATTCAGAGATGGCATAGTTATTGATTGCGCCTTCTTATAGAATGTAAGATACACGACAGCTGCACATGTCTGCCGGAAGCACCTGTCCAAATTCACACGCTTCGAGGCGTACAACGCGCACGTGGCGTGAAACAAAGAATTGCGGCCGGATATGCCACGACGAATTGCGTATGGGCCCTCTGCAGTTACAGGTCGTTGCACTAGGGTACACGTCTTTTCAACCGTAACCGCAAGTCTATCCGACCTACTTTGACAGGAGACGCAGCAAGCGGTCACACACAAACGTCATCTCTAATTCACCTTTGTAATCACCTACACAGTAACGGAAACAAATGTCCCTTGCATGGATTCTCTTTCGAAGGATAGCAAACAAGGTTAGGTTGGAAGTAAGCGTTCATTCTCACGCGTTCTGCACAGGTGTGATTGGCAGCGTGGTCCGCCTACGTGCATTCGAGTTCAAGGACTGGCTGACAGGAACCCAACCAGGCGGTGAAAACATTGTGGAGTCGAAGACGGCTCGAACCAAACGTGAAAAAATTGTGTCCCTGCTCAGTGTATACCCAGTCCCCCAATCTGCAAACAGTCAGCATAATCTTGTGGTTATTAGCTGTCCTCAGTGTTCCTTGTCAAGTTACGTGTGAGTGTTGCGTCAACTGTAGCCTTCTGTACTCCATCGTAAAGCCAGACTGTATTCGTGTCTCTGATTAGCTTCCTTTACCGACTATCTTTCGTATTGAATAGCGCTCAAGGAAAATTTACGCTTTAGGGACTAATCCATGAGGCATAGAGGTTGAATTACCAGCAAACTAAGAAGGGCGAAGGCTCGTACTCAGAAACAGCAACAAAGGATCGTTCGACAAGGAATTACAGTGGAGAAAAATTCCGTTCAGCTACAGAAATGCTGAGACTCCGACGTGACCTATTGTTAAGTCAAGGCCAAGTTGTTCATTGATTCTGTATTCTGGGGGGGAATAGTTGGGCTTCTGCTGCCTCTCCTACCGGCCCACCTGCCATTCCAGCGTTCCCCGGCCAAGGCGGCTATCTTAGAGAGCAGCTGCACCAGACGTCATTCCGGAAAAATTACCTCTTGCACACGTCGACTGTCCAATTCACTGCCATAAACGATGAAATCAGTGTTCTTCAGAGCGAATCACTCCGCTACCTGCGGTGTGCCTTTCTGATGACTCTGCATCTGTGTAAAGCACAATGCATGGAGGTTCCCTCATAGCGTAAATAATGCTTACCTTGCGGAAAGTACGTCTTTGAACTTACAGCTGAACAACTTTCAGGAAGCTGTAATCGCGAAAAAGAAACACAGAAAGAGCGGTAGGAGAACAGGGGCATGCCTCATAAGAGGAGCTGTAGCATCTGCTTACAGGTTATGGATCTGTGTAACGTTACAGCACAGAAACGTCCGGTTAGTAAGCATACGGTTGCGTCGAAAGGCAGTAATGTGCACCCACAACACGGAGGAGTCACAAAAGCGTCAGTTGTAGAGCGACGCAATGGCAACGACATCTGCAAGGAGCACTGCAGGCTCTTACGTAAAAGCGTTTGCATAATGTACAATGAAAGAAACATCAGCCTTTGATGATTCTGAGCCGTTAGTTTTCTTCAGTGCTAGATGACCTGTCAAATGTTGGAACCTCACGAAGTGGTACAGGATCGAGGAAGGAAAGTCAGTATCACACTCTGGAAATACACGATCTGGTGTATCGCAAGCGACACGACTTACGAAACGTAGCATATCATGTTGAGAATCAGCAGCAGCAGAAGTCGGAGTAATGGAAAAGCCGATAACCTATGTCAACGACCACCAACATCTACAAATGCCAGTGATTGATTAGCTTCAGCGACAGCCGCAGTATCACTTGCGGTGCACAGAACTAGTGGAACGCTGTCGCGTAGTAGACCCTGTGCGCGGGTCACACAGCGCACTTGTGGTCTCGTCTAAGCAGAAACTAGGTTGGAGGTCTACGGCCGAGCTGGACTAGAGTCTGCATGAGCGAGAATGGATATCAAGTAGTA